>JAGDYQ010000087.1:4298913-4444868 GCA_021962125.1 Bulinus truncatus | reverse complement strand
AAGAGCCATCCAATTTATGTTTTCAAAAAAATCAATAAAAAGCTCTACTCACTGAAGTTGTTGTTTTTTTCCATTAAACTTAAATTTACATCCTGTTTTGAGTGCCTTATTTTATGATGGCATAAATTAGCATAAATTATTTCTATTTGATTAAAAGAGCCATAATCGAATGAGACATTTTTAATGTTCATTTATAAAAACATCTAATTGATGTAAACTGCTGAAAAAATGAGTCTTTGTTAAATACTTACTTATGGTGTTAAATTATACAAGTATTAGTTTTATACTTAAAAATATATTATGGTCTCAAGTTAGGACTTTAAAAGACCACAAAAGGTCATAAAAATATGTACCTTACATATAGTGATAAAAAATGTTTAGAATTATTAATTCTTTGCAATGAAACAAAATTAATATTTTAATATCAGTCTAAAAAATCTGTTTAGAATACCTACTTAAGCAATTTTTTTTAAATAGTATTTTAAATCTTATTAAAAAATACCTTGAGAAAGTCAAACAAATCTGTATCTGTTTTATATTCCCAGTGTACATTTTTTGGAAAATTAAAATCTAACTTTGGTCCACACCAGTATTCAATAATACCTTTTTTGTCTGATGAAACAGCAAATTCAAAAACTGGATTGTACTGCAATAAAAAAAATAATGTTAGTTAACTTTCAATAACGAATCAAAAGTGCTATAATTTTGTTTTATTACAGTACAGTAACAGAAAAACAACCTTTATAAGAGTGACTGAAGCCTGGTGAAGCTTTTCCAAAAGTTTCAAAGGTGTGTTTGTTCCTCGTCCATCGTAAACATAAATCTTAGATGTGTCTTTCTCTGCTCTGCAAATATAGAGATATTCTTTATGCATTTCAAGGAAATTAATAACAAAATTAAGATCAATAGAAATTTTAGTTATATTCAACAACTTTAGAATATGCAGATTCACTGTAGTAATGAACCAGTAATGAATCGTTTGCTTATTCTTGAAAGACCAAATCCCATTAAAAAAAATCAAAATTTTAAGAACTCTATACAAAACCTGTACTAAACACTTTTTAAAATTACTAAAATCAATTCTTAAGAAAATGAAAAATGTTAATATTTATTACAGAAATGGTTTTTTCTTAAATATTTATTCATGCAGCTTATGAAATAATAAATATTTTACATGGCCAAAGCTGCAATGGGATCACCCTCTTTATACAACCAGCCTCCACAAGACGGATGATAACCAAGTTTTAACATGTTTATCATATCTGAAAATGTTCAAAGAAACCAAATTAATTAATTCATTAAGCTGCATTTGATTTCCATTTTGTAAAATATTACTTTTAAGTTCTTAGTTAATTAGAAAAAAATGTTACCAAAATTTAAGACATCAAAAATCTTAGCATTCTTGTCAGAAGAAAGTGTTGCACAAAGTTCCCCATTAGGAGACATTGCCAAATCCTCTACATTACCTGTGGAATTGACTCAACAATTTTAGATATTTTCTAAAGCCTCAAATTCTTTTAAAAGAAATAATTTAATTTTAAAAAATTCCAGAATTGAAAACTTAAGTTGACTGACTGCTAGTGTATATTAAATGTGTGTTGTCACCTGGTTCACTGGCATCATTACATCCTCAAGTTTTCACTAGCATCATTTACATCCTCAAGTTTAGAATGATATCAATACATTTAATGACATAGATATTATGACACTAAATGACATCAATGCACAACTTAACTTTACAAGATCACTTTGTCCCATGACAGTACTTTGGAGATTTGTTGAGTTTGTCTTACAACATCCTTTTGGTATCTGGTGATCAGCATTACCATTTATATGCATATCTAACACGCAATATTTTATCACATGACATCATTTGTATGATATTATGTCATCTGTGATTGTATTGGTGAAAAGTTGATGTCAGCTGCACACATTGTGAGGCATTAATTTCATTACATGAGGATCAATAAGGGATGTGTTTTGCTTTGATCTAACAACATCCAAACATGATGTATGGTGATCAGCATTAACATTCTTTTGTATAACAAAAATGTGATACTTTTTGATGCGACATCAATTGTATACATAGTGGTATCTGCATGACATAACCTCATAAATTTATCCTATTGGTCAAATGTTTTAGGGAAGAAATAAGAATCTCATCTGCATTTTTAAAAATTCTGAATTAATACCATCACAAATATATACATTATATGTTATAAATAAGCTAAGCTTTCTGTGAGTAAATAGCACTGACATACAATTTACAAGTAATGGTACAAGGTAATCAGAGAAAAACATACCAAATAGTGCTCACATAATTAAGTATGAAAATTGTTTACACCTGTTCAGTTGTCTAAGACTTAAGATATTATTTATGATACTTACATACATTGCAATGCAATATTTAAACTAAAACCATTGAAAAAATATATCCCCTGTACATATTTACCTAAATGACTTCTAAAGTGTTTCACAAATTCTATTCCAGCTTCTGCACTTTTCTTCCAGAACTTGACGTGACCATCACAACTTGCAGTGACAATAAAACCTGTCCTAGAGGAATTCAAATGACTAAAATTGTAAACTTCAACCAAAATAGTCAAGTGACTGATAATATATTTGAGATTTCAACTTACTTGCTTACAGCAACATGAGTGATGACATCTCTGTGCATGTAACTTTTTTCATAGTATTCTGCACAAGGAAGACTATTTAAATAAACTGCCTCATATGCAAGGGCTGAAAGTTAAAGAAAACAATTGTTGGTGAAAATATCTCAATAAAAATAAAGACTAGTTTTAAACAAAAGGAAAAAACTTAACAGTTTTAAAATATCAACCTTTTCTGTTTGAAATATTGGCTAAAATATAAATATGTCTGAAGAATATTTAAATACATTATGATATCAATGATAATTTTTCAGCATCAATTTTTATTTGTTTCTTAGCTGTTACTACATTAGGTGTTAGGGTCCCACTATAACATGGAGTTGCCTAGGCTGAGCTACACATGCAGCATTCCTCACTACAATTAAATCCTTTCTGTATGATAATTAATACTACTGCAACTACTACTAGAGTTTATTAATACAAAAACATAAAGTAAAGTATAAGTCAGTGTTAGAGGGAATTATTGAATGTGTTTTGGCTCCTCCATAAACCTTGCTAAACTGACAAAGAATGAAAGTATGAAAAAATCACTTAAATGATTTAGACTTGACTTAACTCCTTGAACTTCTTGCGGAGCAAAGGGCCTCTGCAATCACTCCCCTTTGCACTTTATTTTGGGAAGCCTTTTTCAGTTCCTCCAATGTTTGGTTGCAAGACCTTCGCCAAGTGGTCTTTGGTGACAAACCTTTCTCTGGTCCTGGTGATTCCACCACAGGGCCAATTTTGTAATACTCTGGAGGCCTCCTGAGTGAGTGGCCAATCCATCTCCATTTCCTTCTGGATAATTGTAGGTCTATGGGGTATTGGTTTGCCAGCTGCCAGAGATCTTCGTTCCTGACTTTATCTAGTTGCCTTATCTTTAGGATATGCCTGAGGCAACTGTTTAGGAACGTCTGTAGTTTATTGGTCAACTTGTTGGTGACTCTCCATGTTTCTGCACCATATAACAGGATGGAATTGACGTTGCTGTTAAACATCTGGAGTTTATATTTCAGTGAGAGGGACAATGTTTTCCACACAGGCTTCAGTGAGACAAAGGCATGTCTTGCCTTTCATATTCTGGCTTTGACATATTCGTCTGATCTGCCTGTGGCAGTAACAATGCTACCCACGTAAGAATAGTGGTCTACTCTCAAGTGCTCATAGTCAAGAGTTGTTAAGCAAGGCCATGATTTCTGTCTTATCTGTATTTATATGTAGCTCAGTTTTGGCAGCTGCTTGTTCTAATTTAGTAGACTTAGTTAATGAAAATATGAAACGGAAATATAAATTATAAATGAAAATGATGCCAATATGATGGTATGATGATGGTTTCTTATACTTTTATACTCGTGGGTTCCCCAAGGGCCATGGAAAGAGGTCCATACCTTAAACCACTCAGCAAAACGGACCTAAACCATCTATGAGCCAAGACTAAGTGACAAATAATATCTATCCTGAACCACTCGGTTTACTCGGTTACTTTAATACTTAATAATTTAATACATACTGCGACGTTTCTTTGGCTTTACCGCTTCTTCGGGAGTTGGACCGACCCATTTCTCATCACCACTAGAATTTTCTGATGTGGGAGAATCTTCAAGTTTCCTTGAATGTTTCTTCTTTTCAGACATTATAATGTGAAAATTTGAAGTACATGTATTTGTAAAGTGAAGTTGACGCCAAACACTCGTTCGCAGGTCACTAGCCTGTATATTGTTTCTTTATTTTTATTAATGTGTTGCCAACTTACTTTTTTTTTCATTATTAGTATTTTGCAAGGCTGGGATGTCGGAACTTTTGTACGGAGTCGGAACTTTAGCCTTGACTGATGTCGGCGAAAATCCATGCGAAACCTACACCGAGAAAATAATTTGAGAGGGAAAAAAACATTAATTTTAAAAAATCAATTTTAGAACATTATTATTTAATGGGTATTTTTTTTTCAATCAATAGGTATACATTTTAATCAATGCATTACTAAATATATCACGACCTTCGTGTAATAAATCATCATTACAACAATATGCGAATTGTATGCTAGTTGATAGACTTATTAATTATTTATTTGGGATTGATTATAACAAATAACAATGTTTTCCATTTTGAATTTGATAACTTTAAATTTATTTTGGATTTATTTTCTTTTATGTACACAATACAGAAATAGTATCTAATACTTTTAGGATGAGCCGTTCTTTTTTGTTTGATTTTTTTTTTGGGGGGGGGGGGAGCCTTAAAGTATATTTCAGGGCCCTTTAGCGTCAGATTTGAAACAAAATAGTATATGAATGATGTTCTTTGACCAGCGCCGTTCTCATGGATAAGGGACTCCCACCCCCCCCCAGCTTTAGGGCCATCGATAACTACTTATCAAGTCCTATTGTGGCCAACTCGGCGGTATAATTGGCATGTCCATAAGAGCAGCACTTTTTCCCCTTGCTAAGTGTGTTTATAGATGACTGAAAATAAAAATATTGTTGGAATTAATTTAATTCTAGAGTGTTTTAAGACCACGATAAAGCAGTGCCGGCTTTAGGTATAGGCAATATAGGCAGCTGCCTAGAGTGGCATTATTTCAAGGAGCGGCAAATTCCAGCAAAATAAAATCAAAAATATAGAAATTAAAAATAAAATAAATAAATTTGAGAAAGTGAAGAATTAAATAAGAGCACAAAATTGCTTAGAATGGCGACAACAAATAAGTCACGTGGATTAACGCTCTATCTTAATTTATTACATCACTATTATGACATCACTATTTTCAAAATTATTTTCTTCTTTTGCATTTAACAAAATTAGATTCAGATATAATGGAGGATCGTGCTAAATGGCCAGATATAAGTGATAATATTCGTTGTTTTCTTATTCAGCATGATCAAAAGCAGATCAAATTTGAGTCTGGTTATCCAAAAGATGTAAGTGGGAGACAATTTTCTAATTACCACTATACACGCAAACTGGCTAACGGAGAAACTTTAAAAAGGAAATGGTTGATGTATTCTACGTCATTAGATAATGTATATTGTTTTTGCTCCAGAATATATAAAAGGAGTAATTCTGCCTTAGCAACACATGGCAGTTGTGACTGGAAAAATATGTCAAGTATATTGCAGCATCATGAAAAATCTCCAGATCATTTAACCAGTTATCATGATTGGAAAGAACTACAAATGAGGATAACAAATAATAAAACTATTGATGACGTGAATCAGTGCCCTATAAATCGTGAAGCGAAACACTGGAAGGATGTATTAGAAAGAATAATATCTTTGGTCAGAGTACATGGAGTTCAAAATTTACCCCTGAGAGGGCAGTCTGATCGGTTATATACACCTCATAATGAAATTTGTTGAAGTAATTGCTGACTTTGATCCAGTAATGCAAGAATATATACGACGTTTAAAATCAAATGAAATTCATGACCAATATTTAGGAAAAAAAATATTCAGAATGAGATCATTCATCTGTTGAGTAAGAAGGTAAAACAGAAAGTGTTAAATGATCTAAAAAATGCAAAATATTACGCTATAGTTCTCGATTGCACACCAGACGTCAGTCACAAAGAACAGATGACAATGATTGTTAGATTTGTTACAGCAAATGAATCGACAAATGACAAACCTTCAGAAGTTTCTATCAATGAACACTTCATTGGATTCGTAGAACTTAAAAAATCTACCGATGCAAGTATGGGGGAAATTTTACTTAAAGAACTGTCAGATTCGGGCATTTGTCTATATGATATGAGGGCACAATGCTACAATAACGGAGCGAACATGCGGGGAATACATAATGGTGTCCAAGCAAGAGTTAAAGAGCTAAATCGAAGAGCCTTTTATGTCCCAAGCAATGTGCATTTGGTGGTGAATGATGCCGTAAACTGTTGTTTGGAAGCAGTAAGGTTTTTTTTGAGGTAATTCAAAATATATTCACCTTTTTTCTGTATCAACAAATCGCTGGAATGTATTGTTAGAATATGTCACAAACAAAGTGGCAGCAGGTTTAACTGTTAAAAAGTTATGCGCAACACGCTGGGAAAGTCGAGTTATTGCTGTGGAGGTAATTCAATACCAAACTGTTGAAATTTATGATGCACTCGTTTCAATATCTGATGACATTTCACTTTCTGGACCACGTGGAACCAAGTCCCGTGCAGAAGCTAAGGGAATAGCACAAAAATACTCTATTTCAAGTTTATTTGTTCATTAGTGATTTGTATGATGTTTTATTTGATATCAATATATCTAGCAAAACATTTCAAGAAAAAGATCTTGATTTAAATAAATCAATTCAACAATTGAATGCAACTAAAACTATGCTCCAGAATTATAGAACAGATGAAGGTTTTGCCAAAGCAATTACAACAGCTAAACCATTGCCTGAAGAATTTGGTATTGAGTGAAATTTTCCTACGGAAATACAAATAAGATCTCGACTAAGAAAGAGACAATGTGACTATAAAGTTTCAGATGATCCAATTCTCGAGCCAGAAATGAATATCAGAGTAAATTTTTTAAACCAGATATTGGATACCGCAATTCAATCAGTTAATGATCGATTTATGCAGTTAACATCTCATAGCGATTTATTTGGATTTTTGTATGACATTAAAAAAATGGAGAAATGTGATAAAAGAGAGGTTTTCAAAGAGTGCATGGATCTTCAATTAGCTTTAACATTTGAAAACGAAGATGCATCAGATATTAATACAACAGAACTGTGCGATGAATTATTTGCTTTATCAAAGAGAATTACATAAAAATCAAGCCCTAGAGTTATATTAGACTATCTATGTGGAATTGGCTTGGTTGCCTAGAGTTATATTAGACTATGTGGAATGGGCGTGGTTGCCTAGAGTTATATTATACTATCTATGTGGAATGGGCTTGGTTGCCTAGAGTTATATTAGACTATCTATGTGGAATGGGCTTGGTTGCTCTTTTTCCGAAAGTGTACGAGGCATTGCGAATTTTGCTTACACTCCCGATAACAGTGGCGAGTGCATAAAGAAGCTTTTCGAAGCTCAAACTCAAAAAAACATATCTTCGTTCTACCATGTCTCAGGATCATTTGGTTGGTTTTGCTACAATATCTATAGAGATAACGATTGCAGAAGATTTGGATCTGATCGAAGTAATTGAAGAGTTTGCCTCTGCAAAAGCTAGAAAAGAATATTTTTCTTGAATTCTCTTCAATCTTTTTAATGCTTTTCATTTTTTTCTAATTTTTCATTACTTCCTAAAATACACTACGTATACTTAAAACTCTTTAACTTTTATAAAGTTGCCAAATTTTAAAAATGTGTTATGAAGAATGAAGACCAGTAATAAAACTATAAATATATCATATTTTTATTTTCATAATTTGGATTTACTTCAAAATAAATAGAATTTATAGAGTTTTCATAGAAAAATGAAACTAAAAAGGGCGGCATTTCTGTCCTTGCCTATATCACAAAAATGTCTAAGGCCGGCACTGCGATAAAGCTATATATATGAATGTGATATGACAGTTTGCATTATTTTCTCTTTTCCGTATGTCAAAAAAAAAATGACAAAATCGTGTCAAACAAAATACCACCAGCAGGGTTGGCGAAAGAAGGGGGAAATGGAAATTACACTTTTTTTCTGCGTTATGCTGAGTGTAATAGGAGGAGGGTTGATTTTTTTTTATTGTTACATTTCAAATTGTGAAAGCATCATTGTTTGAGTAAGTTTTGACAGAGAGATCAAATTTAAACCTTTTTTTATGTCTTTCTTTTAATTTAGGGGCTCATATTTTCTTCTGCGCCTGGGGCTTCAACTGGCCAAAGTCTGCTATCGTGGGTAGGTAAACTAGACTTCTGCCTACATATGAGGGGTGCTCTTTTGAGGCTTGTTATGCCATTTCTTAAAGGCAGTGGCTACGGTTCGGTCCGACCGAACGCGTATTTTTTTTACTTAGGGTACCAGCCATAGATAATATTGCTCCACACCCTAACCCTATCTCTATCCCTAATCCTGAAAAAAAAAAAATTATGTTGTTATATAGTTCAGTGCAGCGACTCGGCCGCTATGCAATAATAAGTAAGGCTGGTACCCGAAAAAAAAATACGCGTTCGGTCGGACCGAACCGTAGCCACTGCGTTTCTTTAAAATGTACAATATGAATAAAGGGTAAGAAAAGCCTCTGTTGTTAATGATTGGGGCTCAAGACTTGCAAGTGTTGACCTTGAAATCACTTTTCCGAGGACCCCAATTGCTCTTTAGCCAAGAATCCCAAATTTTTCATTTGCCTAAGGCTCATAAAAGCTAATTAGCATATGCACAAAAACATTCCTTTAACTATAGCACACACATGTACCTTTGCCAAGTACTCCCACATGTACCTCTGCCTAGTGTCCCCAATTACCTTTGCCTAGGGCCTCCAAATGCACTTTTCGGCAAAGGGCCCCCAATGGCAGATCGACTGTTTAGAAGACTTATTAGGCCCTGCTGTGACTATTAGTTTGCTTTACCAAAATTTCTAGTGTGACTAAACAGTTGGGTGGGTCGAAGGTCCCCTCTTGACAAAGATAATTAGGGGCACAAGATATTTAAGCAGTATTTTTTGAGGCCCTAGGCAAAGGTACATCTGGGAGTCTTAGGCAAAAACAATGACCGCCAACAACATTCACTCATTTACAATTAGGGCCTCTCTGACCTTTCCCCCTAGATTTTAAATCACCCCAGAAAAAAGCTTAGATTGTCATTCCTTATGCCAGGAAATATTGTTATCCAGTCAGAATATGAGACTCACCAATAACATTTTTTTAATACTAATAAACACCTATGAGTAGCAAAATGGTTCATAAAATGTGTTCTTTTTCATTAGCATGACTGTTAAGATGTGTGTGTGTGTGTGTTTTTTAGCTTAATTGTTTAAGGTAACCAGGGGTTTTTTTGCTCAATAAGAGGTGGTGGGTCTCTGAAGTTTTTAACATTTTACCAAATGAAGAAAACTATAAGAGGTGCCGGATCGCAGATCCGGCGCGCTACATGGCAAAAAAACCCCTGAAGGTAACTAACCAAACTATTAATTATAATTAAAACTCATAGTTCGAAATGCTGCTACAAAAAATGGGTAAGTAACTAAGAATGAGGGGTTTAAAGTGTATAGGCCTACTAACCAGTGCACCCGGACTGTTGATTTATGGGGGAGACAATGAATTGATGTGTAGTGGGGAAATAATGAAAGTTGGGGAAAGAGTCACTGTAATAAGTACAGATATTCAGGGGTGCCAATTTAAAAAAAAAATTGTATGTCCCTAGTTTAGACTTTTCCCCTTTAAACCAAGAGAGACACATGAATTTCCCAGAGAGGAGTGTAAGTCAGGGTTAACTGTAATTACCATTAATAAATCACTGACGGCACGCTGATTGCAAAGAGTATATCTGTAAGTTGGGAGAGAAGTAGAAATACAACTAAGATGAAAGATGAAGACAGTTTTTGAAAGCGTGACTGCTTTGTTGATGTTTTAATAATTACCATTGTCAATAAACCTGATGTTTGAGCCAGCAGTTTTCTTGAAGTTCTTGAACTTCAGAAAGTGAGCAGTGGACAAATAAAATATTGTCGAATTAGACCAGTTATTCACTCTTTTGTTCCCCAAGACTAAACAAACCATTACTGCACAACAAAAAGTGAGGTCAAACCATAACAAATTTAAATTGTATTGTGTTACAGAAAAATAAAACCCTTCCTCTTAGAAGTGATGGAGTTATACAGCACCAATTTTTTTTTATCTATATGAATGAATATGAGCTTCGAAGGCAATTTCCAGATGTTTGAAAAAAAAATGGGAAAATGCTACAAATTTCTAACAAACATAACACTGGGCAACAAAAAAAAATATTTTTTTTTAATCGTCCAGGGTTTTCCAGTTGAATTAGACTAATTTTGGTGCTCTGAGTCCGAAAATGACCCTGGTTTTGCTCAATCAGGTCAGGATTTTTTGCTACAGAAATTTAAAAAAAATCTTTTGTTTTTTTTTTTGTAAAAAACCACATTTTTTGCGGATCATCAGCTGACGATTTTTTTCCGTTTTACTCAAGAAATAAAAGTCAACGTGTTCAAATTCATTCCGTTTTTATTTACTCTACCAAATTTGATAAGCATAATTATCATAATATTAGTATAACAATGAGCGTTACGTTAAACAAAAGTTCAGAGTTCAAGGCATAAATCGGCGTTTCTTCGATTCCCGTGTGTGAGCAGATGCAGGGTTTCTCTCTTCAGCGACCAGCAGTAGTCCGCCAGCATGACTGCGTCCCACCTCCCCTGGTACCTTTCCTCCTTTTGGCGGATGTCCTGATGGAACCTTTCTCCCTGCTCATCGCCCCAAGGTTTTCAGGAAACTTCTTCATGTGTGAGAACAGGAAGTGCATCTTTATACTCATCAAACACCCGAGTTTTTGGAAATCCTATATCATGCTGCTGATAAGTCTGGCTTGATTTGCTGCCTTCGTGTTCCCCAGGAAGTTATTCACCACCTGCACAAACGATTTCCAGGGGGCGCACTCAAGCGTGTTCATGGAGTTTTGGAACTCTGTGTCCTTTGTGAGCTGCCGAATCTGTGGGCCGTCGAAAATGTCGGCCTTCAGCTTCTCAATGGTCAGTTGAGGAAATGCTCGGCACATATAGTTGAAGCACCTCCCATCTTTGTCCAGAGCGTGCGTAAACTGTTTCACTAACCCAAGCTTCATGTGTAGCGGTGGGATCAATATCTTCACTCGGTCAACAATAGGTTCGTTTATGATGTTTCTCGCCCCAGGTACTAACTGCTCTCGCGCCGGCCACTCTTTACATAGTGCTGGGCTCTGTCGCGACTGTCCCACATACATATAAAGCATGGGTACTTCGTGAACCCGGACTGCTGACCAAGTAGAAAGTTCACCATCTTCAAGTCGACGCAGATGATCCATTGGTGCTGCTCATATTGGATTTTGTCGAGCACATACTTCACTGCTTCATATTTCTCTTCAAGAGTTGTGGAGTGCGCAAGAGGGATTGAGGCGAACTGGCTCCCGTTGTGGAGAAGTACACACTTCAAAGAGCGCTTGCAGATGCCAATGAAGAGTCGCCAATCTCTCGGATCGTATTGAGGACCACCAAGTTTATCAAGAAGACCAGCGATATCTCGGCAGTACACAAGGTCTTCCTCCTGACAGAAGTAGCCCATGTAGTCCTCATGCCTTCTACGAAAGAAAGTGATACGCGCGTCCTTGCCAAGTAGATTTTTCTCTTTGAGTTTGGAGGCCAACAGCTCGGAGGAATTATTCGACAAGCTGAGATCCCGAACCAGATCATTAAGCTCACAGAGAACGGCTGCGGACCATTTTGTGATTCACTCCTCTTCTGTATCTCCTCCCTCATCTAAAGTGGTGGTTTCATAGTCGCTGTCAGGAAGATCTCTGAACGCTGGTACAGGAATTTCTTCGCAGTGAGCAGCTGGACGACGGGCAGATGGAAGGTCGGGGTACTGGAGGCTGTGCCCAATCAAGTGCTGATGCATTGAATAATCAAGTGAAAATCCAGATTGATGATTTATAAATAAAATATAATTATCTCTGTTTTTATAATTGTGATTGTTTTGATGCTAATTTTTATGCAGCTAATTTAGAGAAATGATTGAACTCAAAACCCCTGATATTAGAATACGTATAGCTCGTCAGGTAGGTCTATAGCTGCATCTCAAGAAGTTGACCTGACCGAGCAAAATCAATGTGATATTCGGACTCTGAACACCAAAATTAGTCTAAATCAGTTGAAAAACCCCTGACGATTTTTGGGCTGTTGCCCAGTGTAATCAGTAATTTTTTTTATCTGAAGATTACACTGGTCTGCGTTTGAAATTTTTATTCTGAGGTCTGACTTTTTAAAAATGTTTCTAGATCATTTTTGTGTGTGCTGATTTCAAATATGTAATTGTTTTTTTTTTTAAAATTAGGTCAGGTTTTCATTCTATATCAAATTAAAAATTACTGGGATAGTGTAAATTGAAGAATTTATTTTCAAGTTATTGTGGCAGAAATGGGTTTTTCAAAGATTTTCGTCGGTGATCTGCATTTGGATCATCTCTTTTGAGGCACCAGCTGTAGTCAGCAACCATATTTACATCCCAGCGTCCCTGGTATAGCTCTTCCATCACACAAATGTCTTGATTGAAACGCATTTTCACAGACATGCGTGCTCCAAGAGCTTTGAAGCCATGAAGTAGCTCCTCAACCATTAGTTCTTAGTCTGGACTTCTGTGGTTTTACCAAGAAAATTCTGGACAATAGACATGAGTTGATGCATTGAGTTGATTTTTATTCAGACTTTCCTCGAATTTGGCATCTTTTACCAACTCCTTAATTTGTGGGCCATCAAAAATCCCTGCTTTCAATTTGGCCTCACTTATATGTGGAAATTTCTCCTTGAAGAATGCAAAAGCTTAGCCTTTTTTGTCTAGTGTCTTGACAAAGTTTTTAATTAGGCCAAGTTTGATGTGTAATGGTGGAAGCAAAATTGTCTGAGGGTTGACAAGAGCATTCGAAAGAACATTATAGGAACCTGGTTTCAGAAGAGGCCTTGCTGGCCAATTGCGTTATACGTAGTGCTGACTGTGTGCCCCGCTGTCCCATAAACAGAGGAAACATGGGTACTTTGTGTAGCTACCTTGTAGACCCAGCACTAGCGCTTTAACATCCCCACATAACATCCAGTTGCGATCTTTATATTTTAGATTATTCAATAAAATTTCCATGTTACTATAGTTTTCGCACATCTGCACTGAGTGACCCACTGGAACAGAAGCAACCTTTTTACCATTGTGCAGTAGCACCGCTTTCAAGCTTATGGAAGAAGAATCGATGAATAACCTCCGTTGTGCAGGGTCATACGCTAAACCCCTAGTTTCAATAAGTCTTCTGATGTTGTTGCAGTATATTAAAGAAGCCTCCTTATCCTCTGTGAAATACTGACGCAACTCTTTTTCTCGGTTACGATACAAAAGAATATTGTTGCTGGAGCTAACAAATGATTTTCTTTGAGGTGTGATCCCAATAGCTGAGCAGATTCCTTCAATAAGCACATATCTCTTGTCAAATCATTAAGTTCAGCCTGATTTAGGGGTTTGGGATGAGTTGATTCAGAAACAGGTTTATATATTGCAGATTCATCCAAGATATCCACTTGACTCAGTTGATGAATCGAGATTGTCAGGTGGTGTTCGAATTGAAATTTCGGGTCCATTTAGTAGGCCTACTGGCCTTAATGCAGATGGCTCAATGGGATACTTTACTTGATGTTTATTTTTCTGTTCATACCATGTAGATTTGACATGCAAAAATAGCAATCAGTAGTGTGATCCTTTCCTTCCCTCCAAACCATTGGCACACCAAAAGGAAGAGACGGTTGGTTCCTCTTGCTCCAACGTCGTAGACTCTCGACAAATGTTTTACAGTTTATGTGGGGTGCAAAGGGTTTGTCTTAACGAAATTTGTGATCGGCGACTGCCTGTATGGCAAAGTGTCTGAACCACATATGTAGCAGAATCTATTTGGATCGTTTTTACACTTTTTTCTCATCATGATGATCACCAAACTATTTGAGCAAACAGTTTTTATGAATCACTTGTTGCTTTCCTTGTTTGTAAATAAAATTTACAAGATGCTTCTAAAATTAAGTAGACGGCAAAATTTTACATTCAAATTAATATAAATTAGCAACAAAAAAGATTAAAAACATATTTTTATATTAGCTAATAACCTGAAGCTTCGAGTTCAATGAATGCTCAAAAAAATGTAAACTTCTCGCTATCTCTTTTGAAAACAAATAAGACCAAGATAAACAAAAGTATTTGCTTTATTTTTAGCTGTTTTTATAAATTGCTAAAATTAAAAAAAAAACGGGAATTCTATCCTCACTTATTGCCAGGTACAGTAGAATGCAGTTATTGCAGCATTTTAGAAATTCAAGTAGAATAAAAACTTGACCTGATTGAAAAAAACCAGTTACATATTTGAAATCAGCGGAAAAAAATAGAACTAGAAAAATATAAAAAAAGACTCAGAAATCACTTTAACTAGTGTTAAGTGTGTGAAGTCCCTGTACAGATGAGATGAATATTTTAGATTCTTTAAACGACTAATTGGACATTTTTTGCAATGCCTTTCTCTCATTCCCACCATAGCCAATAGTGCAATGGCCATGGAGGCACTACAGGAGATATAGCGGACCTGAAAAAATCTTTTGGTCCTTACCGTAGATTGAATCAGGGATCATCAGGTCGACAGTCGAGCACTTAACCACACGACCATCCGTCCCACAAAGATTTTGTTTATGCTTTTTGATTGACATCATTTGTTGTGTTTTTTTATGTAAGTATGCACCCAGGTAAATTAAAAAACTTTTGTATTTAAATTACTAAATATATTACATTGTCTATATTTAAAAAAAAAAAAACGCAATTTTTATTCTGAATGTCATGAGAAGCGTAGATAAGAAAATTACTAGGTAACATTGATATGTTTTTCGGAACAGATCGTTGTGGTGGTGGTGGGGTAAGGATATGTGAATGCTGAATGCGGCTGTAACAGTTTTTGTGAATTCAGCCAAACTCAAAACTAAATTATTTTATCATTTTATAGAAAATAACAGGGGTCGCAATCTCATTTTTTTTTTCATATTGTAAAAATACTAAAAAGATCTCCGCAGCAGTCAATTTAACAAGTAGAATATGTTCTCAGGAAGTCTCACAAAACTCTCTGAAGAGTCAGAAGTCAGATTTGGCAAACACTGGAATATAATGACAGACAAACTTATTTGAATGCAAATAATAAATTTAATAATTAGTCACAATTAAAATTGTGTTAATTTCAAATAATTATTATTTATTATTATTAAAAAAATTATTCAAACAGCAGCTCTAAAGTTGACTATTAAGCATATCAATTGTAAACATTTTTTTTTCATTTAATTTTTTTAAACAATCAGAATATTATTTTTTTTACATTCATATTTATTGAATATAAAACTGCTAAATTAAAGCAACACGTTGGAAATGAATTAAAAAATTAATATAATTATTTACATATTCAACAATATTTACAATGATTGATTCATCTGCAACAATTCAAATATAACAAACAGCACCGGAAATAAAAAAAAAGACATTCTAGCAAGTTTTATCACAGTTATTCTGCAATACTTACAACTAATTTTTCAATAAATGAATAATGTATATTATTTAAGTCAGTAAATAATAACTGAACTACATCCAAATTGTGTATTGAAATCATTTTTGTCCTTACTTTCATTAAAAAACATTGCTAGCAATGAATGATTACTTTAAATTTTATGACAATGTATAATGCCCAAAATCATCAAATAATTTTAGATTTTTGAAATCATATTCATTCCAGCATTGCTGTAGATTGTAACAACTGCAGCTCCACCAATCCCAAAATTGTGCTGCATGGCTAGCTTGGCACCTTCCACCTGCCTCTTTTTAGCTTCACCTCTTAGTTGCCAGACTAGCTCTGCACATTGTGCCAAACCTTAAAAAATAAAGTAAATTAGTAAGTAAAATATAAGAATAAACCCAACCCTCATTATATGGCCACTCTTAATTCGGCATTTCACTATAACAAGCCTTTTCACAACGTTTTTCTTAACTTCATTTCTTGTCTGTGTGTTTGTCCGCAGAATTTTGCAATCCAATTTTAGACCACTTTCCGATAAGCTATAGCTCTGATACTTTCAATATAACTCAGAACTTGATGACAATGCAATATTCTTACTATTTCATTATGATTTGATGAGTTTCTTAATAAATAAAATTAAATATGTAAGGCGAATAGGTCACAGCCTTTTCTAAATCAAGGAAATTACTGATGCTAAATATAGTACACAGTAACGGAATTTGGCACCAATTTTAGACCACTTTCCAAAAAACTATAGCTCTGATACTTTCAATATAGCTCAGAACCCGATGACAATGCAATATTCTTACTATTTCATTATGATTTGATGAGTTTCTTAAGTATTTTTCGAAATAAAATTATTGTTGCTGGAGTAGTGAAGAAAGAATGTGTGATGTCAGTGCTCTCCTGTACATTCTTCTGATTAGACAACTTCAATAACAGTCAAAATTGATTTTAAAAGCGAACGCAGCGAAATAAAAACAAATGTGTTGAAAAATTATTTAAAGTGAAAGAATTCAAAATTTATATTCTCTGTTTATTAACATGATACTTGAAAACATTTCACTACTTTCTTTGATTTTATAATGTGCGGTTGTGTAGGTTATGCGCACAGTTGTGTATGTTTGCGTGGCGAGGTCAAGTGAGAGGTCACGAGGTCAAGAGTCTGAAAAGAGATCGAGACGGGTCTTTAAGACTATGATGCAACATTTCAAATTTTCACCAATCAAAAACTAAAAAGTAGAAAATAAAAATTACATTATAAAAAAATATTTTATAAAAAACAACGTTTTTCTTGCGTACTAAAAAGCAGAAAATAATTTCTGAATAAATTGGTAACATGCTAATAGTAATAGACTTTATAAGAGCTTCTGATTTTTATAAAAACGAAAAACGTTGGGCGCATGAACACAAACATCCAGACCTTTATAACATACTCTAATTTATATAAATGAAAACCTGTTTAAAATAATTTCACTATATTAATATATTGATTCAATTGACTTTACAAGTATTACATTCTATGTCATGAGTTTAGGTTATACAACACTAGAATTAATTTTACTTTAATTGATGATATTTGTTGATTCTAATACTGTAATACAAACATTCACATAATATAAAACATGCGCCCAACGTTTTTCGTTTTTATAAAAATCAGAAGCTCTTATAAAGTCTATTACTATTACCATGTTACCAATTTATTCAGAAATTATTTTCTGCTTTTTAGTACGCAAGAAAAACGTTGTTTTTTATAAAATATTTTTTTATAATGTAATTTTTATTTAAATTATGGAAGGGTATAGGGTTTTGGCCCACAAATTTTCATTACACAGCCATATAACAGCCCACAAAGTTAATTCTCTTTCTGAAGTTCGAAAAAAAAACAACTTAACTTAGCAAACTATCTTAGTTTAGAACAGTGTTTCCCAAAGTGTGGTAGGAGTACCCCCTACCCCAATGAGTTTGGTGGGGGTACATGCTGCACCTTACTGAAAACTTAGTGTAAACATGCACAGCTAAAGTAAAAGCAATGAAATGAAAGGGAAACCATGACCGTAGAAACAATATGCAATTTTTTTTTTTTTTTTACAAGGGGTACTCACTTACATAAAAAAGTGGTACACAGATGTTGAAATTTGGGAAAACCTAGTTTAGAGGATTTGAAAGAAGGACATTTGATTGACCTTATAGATGGTGACAGAACCTCTTTCAAACAAGGAACTGATCCAGTAAGCAACAGAATAATCATTTAATGAAGAGCCAGAGCCAGCTGTGTACCAACAGCTAACTGCTAAGAACTTGTCAAATGCGCAGTCATTATTTGAACAGGGTATGAACATCCTTCTTCAAAATGATCCAGACAAAGAATGTAGTGCTAAAGTGTCGAACAGTAAATTAAGCCAATGCCTGTTACAAAACACGGTTAAATAAACAGAAAGCAAGGCAAAGCAGACAACTTAGTACAGTACCAATATTTTAAACAATCCACAACAGTGGAAAGAGTGGGTGGCAGAATATAAAAGCTTAGTGATTCTTCATGTTAATGTTCGTCATCATATTAAAAAGTTTCTAAACATTTTTAATCTACTTTTTTTTTGTATGTATAAATCCATATGTGCATATGATTTGGTCTTATTTTTTATTTAGTTAATTTCTTGAATTTGTTTTATTACATTCCTTTGTACTTTCTTTACATTTCTATAGTAATTAAAAAGAGTTAAATGTTTTATCAACAAAAGACTTTAAACTTTTATAAAAAAATTGGAAACATTCCAATTACAATGTAATTTGTATGGGTTTGTATCAAAATTTTTACACCCTACTTTTCAGGAAAGTATCTAGGCCATTAAGCAAGGTATGGGGTGTCATTAAGACTTTATCTAAATATTTAGAAATGAAATGACCACAAAATTTATATTTTATGTTAAGTTACAACCTGAAGCTCCAATAGGATGGCCTTTTGATTCTAATCCACCAGAAGGATTTACAACCCACTTTTTGTCAAGAAACAGTAGCTCTCCTCCATCTTTATTGGTTCTCCATTCTGAATTGGTCACTAGTTGCACGGCTTGCCCAGGTGGAGAAAAGCCAAGTGCTTCATACATAAATAGCTCATTACAAGAAAAACAATCATGGACCTATTAGATGGTGTAAAAAAAAAGATTTTTCAAAAGCAACAACTTATTATTCCTGTACATAAAAGAACACTATTGAAGAACTTTTCAAAAACTTTCAAATATAGTCCCAGTAGTGTAATAAATGTTCTATACACAAATAATGAGTGTTAAGCATGTAGATAAAGTATGTTCAACACATAGATACTGTCAAAACCAATATTTAAAAACTGAGCATCCATATCCCATGTAAAAGGAATCAAGATATCTATTGACTGTAATTTTACCAAAAAATTTGTATAAAATATGAACTTAAAAAAAAAACAACCTCTAAAACATCAATGTCCTTTGGTGTTAGTCCTGTTTCACTGTAACATTTTTCTGCAGCTTTTTTAGCCATATCAAAACCTGACAAACTGATGAAGGACTTTTCAAATGAAGAAGGCAGATCAGTCACCTAGAACAACAAAAAAGAAATTATCATTATAAAGACTATTTAAATGGGCTAACTATTAAAAATATTACCTAGTATATTAAAAGCACATATTTCAACAGAGCAGCAGTGGGATAATACGCTAGCTGTGGGAAGGACAGATTGGGGGGGGGGGGGGGGGGTCAAGGGGTTTATATTGTATAAATAACTGTTTTTGTTTTAAAAATAGTGTGTGTGTGTGAAAGTTAACTTATATTCCATGAATGTGTAACATGAGTTTATGTTTGTCATCACTTTTGTCTGCTTTAGCAGGCTTTACAGATAGTCAGGAATAATGTATAGAAACAACTGATAACTTTTAGAATTACAAACCTTTTAGAGTTAATAGTATATAAATTTACTGTTTTTGGTTTTTTTAGCCAAAGATGGATTCAGACATTTAAAAAAATACATATACTACTTTTAAGGAGAAAATTTTGAGCATTCATTAAACTTTGTTCTTTACTGCAACAGTGAATATAATTTTTATCACAATACAAATGCACTAATATGCAGGAATGTGCCTTGGCCAAACCCTTCTTCCCCTCCCCCCCCCCCATTTGGCAGCCAGGCAACACAACCTATACATAATAGTTCGAAAAAAATGATGATAGGAAAAAAAATGTATGAAAATAAAAAAAATGCTATTTTTAATCATAAATATCACACTACAGCGGAGTGGGCAAACTTTTTCTATGGAGGGCAGCATTGAAAACTTGATTGATATCGGTGGGCCGTATATATATTTTGTCCACTTCAATTACAATTTACAAATATGGAAATATAAATTAATGATAATAACCATGTATTTGTCATTTTATTTCACATTCACACTCTATTACCCCATGAACATTACATTTTAAAATTTGGTAATAAGACTTTACTATTCATAATTATTTCAACAAAATTTTTTTTTTTACCTGTCATAATAATTATGAAGACGAATGAACTTTATATACAAGCTGACCAAATAGTACAATTATAATTAATGAGAAGTATGTAACTGTTAATAATTTTGGATAATGTTCTTGAACTGTGGAACCAGTTTACTGGTTGTAATTCGCATGACTGCATTTAAATTGCAGTCAGTCAACATCAATCTGATCTTAGGCTTTTTATTTTCATACAAGAAAACACTTGCTAACAAATGTATGTGGACCCCACTAGTGATAAAGCTTGTTGGCAAAGTTTTATAGGTGTGGAAATGCTGCTGCAGGCAAACTTCTTTAAAACTCCGAAAAAAGAAATGACTTGAACTTCTCCTTCACGTCATAATCTGCTTGTAGGTCAAGCAGCTTTAACTAATATTATTGAGCCATAAACCGATTTAATATCCCTAGACTCGAATCAAATAGTCGGAATAAAATTTCAAAAATATAGCGAAAACTCTCTACAAAGAAAATTAACATCGACATAGGATCGCAACATGTACATGTGGACCGGCCGCATAATATATTCAGATGGGCCGCATGCGGCCTTCAGGCCGTAGTTTGCCCACCCCTGCACTACAGTATTGGAAACTGGAGAATGAAACAATAAAACTATTTTAACTAAAATGAGGTGTATATTTTTTTCTTTAAATTTCTGACTCCATCTCCACTATTCTGAGCACAAAGAAGATTGAACCAACCAAAAAATAGCCAAAGTAAGCTAAACAAACCATGTGTTGAGATAAAATCTCCACAGCTCTGTCTTGCAAGTTGTTTCTCACAACATAGTCTCCATTGCAAACTACAGCAGCTGCACTTCCATCTGCTGTTGCTGCGGTCATTCCAAAAGTTATTGGCGAACACAAAACTGCTTTGGTTGCTATGGCTTCCTGACTCATCAAATGCTGTAAAAAATTCAAAATTATTTTAGCAATTAACTGACAAGTAGATATAAACATATTTTCTTTTAAAACTTAGGGCCTAAAAACAAGGTGCATTTTGTGCACTGGCAGCATCTCAAATTTCTTAAATGGAACTGAAAATGAGGCAACGATGAATACATTGATTTGTCATTAGACTCAGATAAAGACATACTAATGTATAGATATAATAATAATTTTGCAATAGGTTGTAATTCAAGCTAGCAAATAATACCTGTCTATAAACCTAAAAAAACTTCTTCAAATTTAGAATCAAGGTGCATCTGAAAAATGGTGGGTTCTTATAGGGGTGACTTCTTAAACCTGGAGAAATTAGGTGATGCATGTACTATAAACTACAAAAAATTGACAAGTAAACAGATACCTGGAATGAAGCATTGGGATTGTTAACCCCTTGTTTTCTGTTCTTGTAAGCAATTTGCACCAGGGCTTCATCAAAAACATTAGGATATTTCTCTTTGTACTCTCTAGCAGCGTAAGCAAAGAGCTTGATAACATCTGATGTCATTTTGTTCATTTTAGGACTCAACAGCTGTTCATCTGCACCTAAGCTAACCATGTGATTCATATGTCTTGCTACTGGAGATTCACGATCAGTGTATTTCTCTGACAGACCTCCCTCCATTTTTTCAAAACCTTGATAAATGAAAATTCTTTTAAAGCAAAAAACACTTTTACAGGTTCAAAGTAAACTAAATTTACCATTGTAATATGTAGTGTTTATTAAATGATAGGTTGTTATTTTTTTTAAATTAATAATTAAACATCTCTACTATTATTTATACAAATTTTCTACTAACTCTTCAGAGAACAGGAAAAAAATTCTTAACACACAGAATGTACCTATTGCCAAAACACAATCTTCTACTCCACTAGTTACCATCCGCCTGGCAAGCATCAAAGCAGAAGAGCCTGATGAACAATTGTTGTTGACATTAAAAACTGGCACCCCAGTTAATCCTAGTTCATAAACAGCTCTCTGTCCACATGTTGGTTCACCATAGCAATAACTTGCAACAACAGCTTTTATGTCTTGGTACTGTCTTCTTGAATCAGAAAGAGCATTCAGCCCTTTATAAAAATAAAAAATAATTTAATTACAGTATCAAATTTTATTTTTAATTTAAGAACTCAATATTCAAAATGAAAATTATCAATTCATTTAAAAAATAAACAATTTACCCATGATAAGTTTTCTTTAAAAAGTTGATTTATTTTAGAGTCATTTTAGCATGAGTTAAATAATGACTAAAAATGAAAAACTATCGAACCTGCTTCACGTGCCATGTCAGGGTAGTCCCATGCCTTTGTTAGTGGTTTTACAAATTTAGTCATTCCAACACCAACAATAAAAGTGCGCTTGCTTAATTCGCTTAAAGCCATTTCAATTCTGAAGATTGCACTGCTACAGTTGATAGAAAGTTCCAATAAAGTCGTCTTGCTAGATGTGCATAAATTCAATAATTCATTAACATGTACAGAAGAAGAAATGAGGGGGGAAAAAAAGAAATAGCCCAGTAGAAAAAAAATATCACTTCTCTTTAATCATACAGAAACATTCTGAATCATTCAATAGAGCAGTCTAGACCAGTCTTTGCCAACCTTTTGTGCACAGCACTGCTCTTTTCCAAATCATTATGTCTCCCTATGTAACAAATAATATTTTCAATATTCAACAACATACCAATCCATTCAATAGTATTTCCTCCCAAAGAGCCCACTATCGACCTTTTCAGAATGAGAAAATATTCACTAGAGAAGTGAAGAGAAATTCTATGAGATTAATATTCTGATAGGTTTTTACTTTTAACAGCATCAGTTTGATAGGTTTTTACTAGAGGTGCTATTCGATTTAAAAAATTGATCGAAATTAACGCATAATAAAAAATTTTATAGCAATTTAACAAACATTTTAATCGATATAAAATAATACACTTATTATTTTTCAAACTTGTTTATCATTATATTATATCAAAACATTGGCATAATAAACAAGTTAGTTTAAATTATGAAAGAATTATTATTAATTGTAACTGATCTATTAAGAATTGGCATATATGTCTATTGAATTAGTTTTTCAGGCCAAGTTTTTTGACATGTATCAAACAAGTCAAGTGATGTGAGTTTTTTTTTATCAACAACAATGCCAAACAAGTGTTTTTCACGGAATCTAGGTTCCAAACTCATGAAACGTGTAAATCCCTCTCCCCTCCATCCTTGTCATATTTCGCTATACACTTTGATTGAATTCAATAAAAGATGGATAGAAATACTCTGTCTTTTAAAAAATAAACACATACTTTGTGAAAAATTAATTTACCAAAAAATATTACTCAAATGAAACGCACAGAAGTAGAATTTGAAACTTCACTTATAGAAAAATGTGACTATGTGATGAACAATAAAACTCAGTCTTACTCTCTTCAGAATTAGGTCTTATGCATAAGCATATCGTGATTATCAAGGGGCACTAATTTATGGTTTCTGTGTTAAATTTTAAACTCCTATCAGTTCTTTACTTTGGTTTAGTTATTGTCATTATATTGATCATCAATTTGATGATGTGCTTAATGTGCTGTCCACAACGTCAACACCCCTTTTCCCCCCAGAGAACAGACCAATGAATCATGAATTACTAGTTATAGGTTACTTATAAGTCATTAATTACTTTATACTTAATAACTTACACTTACATGAATCATGATAATCTTACATTATCATTATGTCTATGACAATAAAATTATGAACATGTTCCTCAGGATTTTACTAACAATTTTAGTTTACTCTTGATGAGTCTCATCTATTACATTTCTTTCCAGTTTCGTTTTCATCTATTACATTTCTTTCCAGTTTCGTTTCAGTTATTATTAAAACCAGGGGTGTTCAAACATTTATTTTCCGAGGGCCGCATTGCCATTCTGACCGGTCTAATAATGTAAGTAGTGTAGTCCAAAGAGGTGTAGCCTACTAGTTACTAGTGCGTAGTGCCTAATAATTGTAGACTAATATAATCGTAAGAAAATAATATAAAGAGTGTTAGTCCCAAAACTTATTAAATCAAATTTACTTACAATTTTGCTTAACTTAAAATGATAATTATGAATTCGTTCAAATATAGACTTTGCATTATGATTATCCTTATAGTTTTGCAGAAATATTTGTTGACATTGCGAGGTGTCGTGTCAAAGGTTAAAGTACAAATAATGACTATTAATACGTAACCATGACTATCCAAAGAGCAATCCACACAAAAAAAAATCAGTTATTGGTCACATCATCGTTCACATGTGCACATTGTATACGAAAAAGCGACAGCGGTAACGCGCTCGACTGTCGACCTGAAGGCAGACCCGTAGCCAGGTCAAAGTAAGCAGGGGGCACCAATACCCAGCAAGGGGGCACCTTTACTTTTTCTTTATTTTTTCCTCTTTTTCTTCTTTATTAAGCAGGCGGGCACTCCACACATAGCGGGGGGGGGGGGGGGAGGTACTTGGTTCGATCTCCGGTGAAGACCAAGGAAATTTTTCAAGTCTTGGCTCAAGTTTCCAATATAACTACCGTGGTGCCTCCATGGCCATTGCACTATCGGCTATGGTGGGAATGAAAGAAGGGCACCATAAAAACCGTCCCATAAGTGGTTTATAGGATCTAAGAGATTTCTTCTCATCCTTACAGCGACTTCACACACGAAAAGGAGCCTGGAAAGGGGGGGGGGGTTGTACGGTTGCACATACTCGTCAATCTTCACATTATTACAAAATTCCATAGCTATGACATTTAGTCTCATGTGACTGTACACAATAAGGCGTACAAGGGGGTCCCTGACATGTGTTCAAACTAAACCTTTAGATAGTTCATACTTTTACAAATTCATTTTTTTTTTTTAGAAAATCCCATCGCTAGGCAATTTAATGAAATGACACTGTAACAGAAGAGACCTATCCTTTTGATTATAGCTTTAACTCTCTCTCTCTCTCTCTCTCTCTCTCTCTCTCTCTCTCTCTCTCTCTCTCTCTCTCTCTCTCTCTAGTTAGATAGATAGATAGATAGATAGATAGATAGATAGATAGATAGATAGATAGATAGATAGATAGATAGATAGATAGATAGATAGATAGATAGATAGATAGATATTACAATGAAATTTTTACATTTTGGTAGCAACGATATAAATAATATGTCGGGGGAGGGGTAGATTTTTTACATTTTTTTTATAAATGCAGTTTAAATGTATAAAATTGTAATTTTTTTATTTGCTTCCATATTGATTGCATACATAAATTCGTTAAAAAAGTAATATGTATATATGCCTATAATAGATTCGCCACATATTGCACTTTTACATATATCTGTTATGATACTAAAAACGTTTGATTAAAACTGTGTAAACATCTGCAGTTATTACAATTTTTAAAATATAAAAAGAAACAACGTTTTAACAGTTTTGTGGTCATTATCATGGAAACCATACATTTTTAAGTAATGTGTTTTCTTTCATTTTTAATACCCAATAAGATACCAATGTTATAATAAAAGTTCAATGCCACCCGTATATATGTATTCAGGTGCCACTGATATGGCTTTAGGCTTAGAATTTATAACAAATAAAAAATATACTTCTCTAAAAATGTCAAAAAATATTTTTTTGCTGAAATATTAACAATACGTATATATGAGCTTATTGCAGTAATATACAAAATTAATATCTGCTTTTTTTTTCAGCAGTAATATTGAATCAACACGTTGCATTTCAGTTTAACTAAGTTTAATGTAAAGCTATTTATAGAATGTAAACTCTAGTTCTTAATATCTATGGTTCTAAATCCATGATAAAGTACATGCACCTACCTCTATAGATACTAAATAGCGATGGTGATAAACATTGTAAAATGCATGTGAGATATTATTATTTTATCAATTCTTCCTTTTATTGTATTGTTGTGTACATACTTTTTTCCTTAAACATTTTCTGTGTTTCTCCCATTCCACCATCCTGGCACTTATTTCCATTTGTCAAGTGATTTACTTTCACGGGGTGTGAGGCTCGGTTATATGACTAGTATGTGTGAGAAATCTATTATTTCCGAATGCTATTTCAATAAATTAAAAGAGTAAATAAAGTCAAGTTCTCTTATCTACCATCCATTTGTCCCCTGTATGTTAGGAAATGTACCGGTCAGTGGCGTCCAATCGTAAAGTTAAAAAAAAAATTCAAAACATCGATATAGTGGATGACTGGCCGTTAAAGTCAACTTGCCTAAAGGCAAATGGGACCTCTTGAAAAGTAAACTTTGTGGCGGAATTACTTCGGTTGAGGCCCAGAAGCAGAAGACAATATTGCCTCCACCCCCCCCCCCCACCGACAATTTTTTTTTGTTCGGCTTTGTGGGACCCCTTATAAAATAGGGGAGCGCATAGTGTCCACCTCTGACCACACACTCTTTGACGGGTTGACAAAATGTAATTATTGCTTTAATAACTGCATGCTGGGAACCAATATTTTCAGACCCAGTCCTCTACTGGATAGTCCTCCTCCATCTTATAATTGAAAGAATAACATATTTAGAAAAAAATAATTTCCCACAGAGTAATTACTGTTGTCTGCTTCCACTTCATTACTAAACAAACATAAAGTGTGTAAATAGGTCGTCATTTCATGAACATAAAGCTTTTCTTAGGGGGAACTAAAACCCTCATTCAAAAGAAACAATTTGGATTTTAAAAAATTAAAAGCTCAATTAAGTTTACTTTGTGGACAGAGGGCATTTTATTTTCTCGCTGATGCCCTGATAAAAATGACCAAGGCCAGTAAAGATGGAAGATAAATTTCGATAAATTAAACTTAACAAATAAAATTGATGGGTGAAGGTCATCCCCAGCTAGTAGAACTAAAGTAGCTCCCTGGTTCAACAAAAAGATTTCTCATAGCTAGAAAGAAATTGTAAGTCATATCTATGATTAATACATAATTTTTGTTATTTATTTTCCGAAGACTATCACTGCCGAGTAAACATATATAAGCCAGTTATCAATGCGAATTTCCGTCAATTGGGTCAACTATCTTCTGTATCACGTGATGCTATACGACGTACATGATGTCCCAAAGTACACCATGACCCATCCTACGATGTTTACAAGATATTTACGATAAGATAAACGGACAATTTTGTACTACAGGATAAATAAATTCTTTATTCGTCGAATGACAAAACTGTATTCAAAATGACCAAAGTAACAAGCCGTTCCCAAGTTTTTGGGGGCCACATGCTAAGAAATATTTATGGGCTCCAGGCAAAGATGTCTCCGCATGAAAATATTGAGCTCTTAATAATCTTTGAAAATCAGTGGCTTAAAAATAGTAGGGAGGCTGGGTTAGGGTAGGCAATGAGGTTGTTCATTGTCGTAATACCTTAAAATACGAAACTTAAATCGTATTAAATTGTTCCAATTCTAAATCACCCAGGTTTCTAATATTTTTTTTTCCTTTATAAGTGCAGACAAAGGGCGGCAAAATATAATATAAATTATATAGAATACGCATCCTCTATTCGATTGATTTTTCCGATTGCGGACATAACTTTTAATTGCGATCTGAGTGAGATTTATAATGATATGTTTTTAGTCAATGGTAGAGAACCTTATAAAAAGCCATGCGCCCCAGTCTGTTGGAATGATATGCTGTTCCTGGCGTCAGTGTCCCAGTCTGTTAGAATGATAGGCTGTTCCTAGCATCAGTGTCCCAGTCTGTTGGAATGATAGGCTCTTCCTAGCATCAGTGTCCCAGTCTGTTGTGATAGTTTGCTGTTCCTAGCGTCAGTGTCCCAGTCTGTTAGAATGATAGGCTGTTCCTAGCATCAGTGTCCCAGTCTGTTGGAATGATAGGCTCTTCCTAGCATCAGTGTCCCAGTCTGTTGTGATAGTTTGCTGTTCCTAGCGTCAGTGTCCCAGTCTGTTAGAATGATAGGCTGTTCCTAGCATCAGTGTCCCAGTCTGTTAGAATGATAGGCTGTTCCTAGCGTCAGTGTCCCAGTCTGTTAGAATGATAGGCTGTTCCTAGCATCAGTGTCCCAGTCTGTTGGAATGATAGGCTCTTCCTAGCATCAGTGTCCCAGTCTGTTGTGATAGTTTGCTGTTCCTAGCGTCAGTGTCCCAGTCTGTTGGAATGATAGGCTGTTCCTAGCGTCAGTGTCCCAGTCTGTTAGAATGATAGGCTGTTCCTAGCATCAGTGTCCCAGTCTGTTGGAATGATAGGCTCTTCCTAGCATCAGTGTCCCAGTCTGTTGTGATAGTTTGCTGTTCCTAGCGTCAGTGTCCCAGTCTGTTGGAATGATAGGCTGTTCCTAGCGTCAGTGTCCCAGTCTGTTGTGATAGTTTGCTGTTCCTAGCGTCAGTGTCCCAGTCTGTTGGAATGATAGGCTGTTGCTAGCATCAGTGTCCCAGTCTGTTGTGATGGTTTGCTGTACCTAGCATCAGAGTCCTAGTCTGTTGTGATGGTTTGCTGTACCTAGCATCAGTGTTCCAATCTGCTGTGATGGTGGGCTGTGCATAGCATCAGTGTCCCAGTCTGTGGGAATTGTGGGCTGTGCATAGCATCAGTGTTCCAGTCTGTGGGAATTGTGGGCTGTGCACAGCATCAGGTATTTAAGAATAGGATCGCGACAGAAAAAAAAGGTATGCATTGTTTTAAAAGTTTGTATAGGGGATGCGACCCAAACACGTGTCATGGATCACAGCTATGTAACAGTAATATGCTACAAAACGACTTAGCAACGAGTGGTGTTGTTTTATCATAGGGGACCCAGTTGGTAGATGTTGTCAAGGCCCAAGGTTAACTCCATAACGCCGGCCCTGCTTTACGACGGTCTAATGCAATGGTGAAGGTGCAGTAAACGTACAAAAAACGGCACACTAATTACTAGGCGTACATACAGAATGTATCTTGTAGGCCTGCTTGATTAATTATATAATAAAGCACCCATTGTGTACAGTGAACACCTCTCTCTCTCTCTCTCTCTCTCTCTCTCTCTACGTATATTTCGCATCGTGGTATTTTCTTTTCTTAACCAATGATACCACGTGTGATGCTGTCCAGTAAAATTCGTCGCCAACGTAAATATCGACTTATGACATCACCATCTATTTATAGAGAAGCCAACATGGGGTGTTTTCTAAAATGTTAATAAACAAATTGTTAAGGACATGTCTTCGGGAAATGTTTCTGTGCGTTAATGTTGCTGAAGACCCATTTTAAAAAAATGAAAATCTTATGATGCAAAGCAATACATTTTTTTAAATTTTGGTTATTTTATTTCACTCAACCCAGTATATTAATGGCCACCATTGAATTGTCCTTCAGCAATGGAACAGTCAATAATGATATACGTTACGTCGTGTGCAAATGGATCACACGGCCACAATAGAAATATCTGGATGTTAGCCGTGTGCAGGTGGTGTTGATATATATAAATACACGTCTGTGTGCAATCTGTTTATTCCTTACTGAACAAGTAAAATAAGCTGCATCGTTAGACAACGTTTTGTTTACTAAAGACATTTTAATTATATCAACATGAGTGGCAAAGGTAAGCAAATTTTAATTGTTAAATGCTCAGAATTATTTCCCTTGTGTATATCAGACCTACTTTATTTTATTGTTATTTCTCATTATTACAATAGCATTGTGCACATTTACATTTATGTGTGCAAAACTTTTGTCTTATTTAACCATAACAATTTATAGTCAATTGTTATATAGTATCTTAAGCATATTCTCCTCTATGTGACGTTATTATTATTTATATGTCATCTATACTAAATGCCTTTTTGTGTAACTTATATTTAATGCCCTAGACAGAGACAACAGGTTTACTGGGAAGAGGGGGTAGACCGTAGGTCATAGAAAATAACACCATTTGGGGCCCGTGTATCTCTTCAGGACCGCCGCGATGGGGTTAAATAAGACAGCCCAAGCTTTGGTTAGGGACCTGTCGCTTTCGAAATTTATTTTGAATAAATGAATTTGCTGCGAAATTGGGGTAAAGAGGTCCAGATGGGCCTTTTGTTGTCGTTATTATGGGGCCGCATTGGGGCCCTAGTTAAAAGTACCCGAAAGGGTCCCTAGTGTTTCAATTACTTAATAATTCCTACATTTGGGGGCTCTTTGCCAGTGTGGGCCGTAGACGGTCGCCTGGTTTTCCTACTATTGAAACTGCTATGCTAACGGCCGGGGGGAGGGGGCTGTGCAAGCGAAGGTCCATAGTTTCCCTATGCCGCCTTATAACGACTGTGTGTGCATACATTCATCCATTCATTTTATATAGCTAATCCTAATCTCTCTTTATACAATCTCATATATCCCTGTTTTAGCGACCCTAAACTGGGAAAATATAATTTGTCATATTTTTTAAAAGAAAAAATATCAAGAATTATATTTAAAAAAAGTTAGGCTATAACATAGATATTTTTTTTACGCCGCCATTGCCAGCATGGTAGGGTGTAGTGTGCCACTGTTGGCGGCGCTGATGCATGTCTGCCATCCCTACAGAGCGGCGGGGTGAGTGTACTGCCGATCGGCCAGAATGGCAAGGCAAGGGGTTTTTCCTGCCACTCGGACAGAGGGGAGGGTGTAGTGTGCCTGTATCCTCAGCCCGAAATGGAAGGCTGCTTAGGGGTGCTTGAGTGGGACAGAGTGGAAGGGTATTGTGTGCCGACCACATCCGTCACCACCGCCAGCTGTGAGTACTACGGTCTCGGATAGTCCTCATTGACCACAGTGCCACCACCCTCGCAAGAACATGGAACATCTGGATACACACATAAAACTATGAGACACATAGATATATCTATAGGCTATAAAATAGATATATCTATAGGCTATAACATAGATATATCTATAGGCTATAAAATGGATATATCTATAGGCTATAACATAGATATATCTATAGGCTATAACATAGATTTATCTATAGGCTATAAAATAGATATATCTATAGGCTATAAAATAGATATATCTATAGGCTATAGCTAACTTTGAACATTATTAACCTTCGGTTTTTTATTTTCTGCTGAGTAAGCCATTTTATTTATTTTGAAAATGTAAAAGTTCACATTGGTCTACATATGTATTGTTACAACTCTTTAAAATTCTGTTTATAAAATCAAAACATAACACAGGCCGGCGTGGGTTCCAAGAGTATTTACTAATATCTATAAAAACAACAACAACGGCAACATGGCCACTCTCTTGCCGGCTTCTTACGTCACTGTCTCTACTGCGTCATCGCGTTCACTATGTAGACTGTACGGTGCGCACCGAGAGGGTCGTAACAGTATTTTATATGTCATTGCACTGTCCCGTACATACACGTTTGAAATGACATTTTAATGTAATGTATGTCTACATAGAAGCCCTGAAGTAACAAACTGTCAAGATGGCCAGATAATAGGTCAAACAACTCAATTGTCAGATGTATTCATTTCCCTTTAAATTGCATGTACATTTAGAGCTATCTAGACAAATCAAAGCAATGGACCTAAAAGTGGGTCAAATCTTTATTTATTAGTCCTGGTATATTTATCTTAATTGATTTTCGCCAATAATAAAATGGGATTTATTTTATGGAATGTTTAAATATCCTACAAACTAAAAGCCTTTTCGTATATATATATTTATATATATATATATATATATATATATATATATATATGTATGTGTGTGTGTGCGTGTGCGTGTGTGTGTGTGTGTGTGTGGACTATTAAAAATACATTCTGATTGGTGAAAACATCCAGTGGTAGCAGAGAATCCGAACTTATTCCTTTCCTGGAATTTTGTCATATTCCAAATTGTTTGCTGATTCTGATTCTGGAGCATTTCATTTGACAATTTGAATCAGACTCCGAATTGATCGAGTTTTTGGGCTTTCTTTATATGTGGTATCACTGGACAGAGATGTTAGATAGAGTGAATTAAAGAATATCACTGGACATAGATGTTAGAGTTAATTGAAGAATATCCCTGGATTCGACATGGTATGCGACAACTTTCATTCAGTTTTTTTTTGTGTGAAGGGTAGGTAAGGGCTAAAACAAAAATCCCATTGTTAAAGATTGTTCTAGTGTGTATTGCGGCCTTGTAGATAAACAGTCTAGTGATTCATATCCAGCCTACATTTTCTAAAATTATCAACACTTGAAGATAACATAAATTAGGGTTGGAACAAAGTTGAATGATCGGGTTGGTGGGTATTTTGTAGCCCACGGTACAAGAAAACAAACAAGATAAGTGTGTCGTTCGTTATCAACTAGAAATTATGACTTGTCTCTCGACAGTCATTCAATTGACACGAATTTTATTGTGTTACAGGGAAAGCAAATCAACAAGAAATAAGTTGAAGCAATATGGACAATAAGAATGACAGTTAAAAACAGTTGTAGGCGTGTTGTTTATCTCTGATCCACTTCAGTTTCCAAGAAAAACTTTGTGGGTTTTTTTAAAAAATAAATCAAAGGTGCTTCATGTTTTAAAATATTTCGATTTCAGGGAGATTAAAAATAGCTATTGACAGAGTTGTTCTTACCATTTCGGGGCCAACGTAAATTTAAGGATCCTGGGAAAAGTTTATTTTCGGAACATTAACTTTGTAAAAAGTTGCCTAGGGGTAAAATAATGGGCACCTAATTATCTTGGGGTCCCCACTGACCACCCCAACTGTTGAATTTTTTTAGTCCGGGGACCATGTGGCAAGCGCTTCGAATGGCTGGCGAAATAAAAGTCACAACAGTTACTGTAGACCTCTTACCAGAAGAGGCTCTGTGTGGCCGCCATTGTTATATATCAGTAAGAACGTGTCTCCTTATTGACCCCCACCCCCTTACACACTCACACACACACACACACACACCTTTCTTTTGTGCATCAGCGTGTGTGTCATCACGTGATCTTACTTGAATAAACATTGCAATTTTGTTTGGATATTTAGTTGCTATTTTTTAAATTTAGTAGTAAAATCTGATCGTGGCCTACTGTCCAATTCAGACTTGATAAAAGTGTGACTCTGTTCATACGTTATGACACATGTCAACTGGTGACTTTGTTCTATTCCAGGTCCCAACTGTACCGAGGATTGTATAGGTGAGCAGTGTAATTGTGGAGACACGTGCCTATGTGGTGAAGGATGTAACTGCCCCAGTTGTAAGAAGTCAGGTGAGTTATATCTGTGGCATTGAGGTTGAGCTGGTGTCTGATCTGTTAGTTTGTTTTATTCTAAATTTCAAATTGTTTTTTTTTTTTTTCGATTTTTCGTTTGTTTGATTTAATTTTGATGTCGATTGTATTAAAAAAAATACCAATAAAAACATAAAAAGTATAATTACTTTGAATTAATGCATGAATGCAACGCGAGGACACTGTGGGTGGAGGGGGTGGTATTTGTGATTTTTGTCTAAATATTTTAACAAACTTATTGAACGTATGTCGAATTTAAAGAACTTTATTCGACTATGTTGTACTAGCCTATATAGTCCCTTATGTTCACAATCATCTGTAATGGAAGTGCTCTGTAACTGAGTGCTATAGTATAGGATCGTCATCGCCGTCTGTACAACATTATGGCCCCCCCCCCCCAAGCGTATATGGGTCTGTATATGGGTCTATTCAACAAGGGAGTGTGCCCCCCTGGTACACATAACAGGAGAACCTTCCCTAAGATTCACCCTCAGGAATTATAATCTGCTATGAAATGACACAGGGGTTGGCGGGTGGGGGTGATCGGGAGGGGGGGCTCCAATAAGTAGAGATTGTCAGAGGCCCGATATTACCTGGCAGCAGACGATATTACCTGGCAGCAGACGATATTACCTGGCAGCAGCCCCAAAGACGGCTCCGGGAGTTGAGCATAAAAGCAGTGTTGTTGATTTTTCTTTACCCTTGGGAGTCAATATTGAAAAAAAGACGTCTAGAACTCCATCATCAGTCATAATCACTGACAGGAACAAATTAGTTTGTTATTTATATCAACTGGTGACAGGAACAAATTAGCTTGTCATTTATATCAACTGGTGACAGGAACAAATTAGTATGTTATTTATATCAACTGGTAACTATACCAACGTTATGTTTGTCTGTATATGCCAGCTAAACTGTGCCAATGTAATGTTTTTGTCTGTAGGTTCCATCAGTATTGTACCATTGTAATGTTTGTGTCTGAAAGTTCCATCAGTACTGTTACAGTACTGTACCAATTTAATGTTTGTGTTTGTAGGTTCCATCAGTACTGTACCAATTTAATGTTTGTATCTTTAGGTTCCATCAGTACTGTACCAATGCAATATTTGTCTGTTTAGGTTCCAGCTGTACCGCCGCCTGTACTGGCGAGAAGTGTGCATGTGGTGATAACTGTCAGTGCGGTGAAGGATGCAAATGCGCCTCTTGTAAAAAATCAGGTAAAGTTCTAAATTAAATTCATACCACCCCATTCGGTTGGGCCACGGCCGAATCAACCATTAGGCTAATAAGGCCCTCATGTATGTGTTTATCTCTCATCTGTATAATAACATAAGGAGGAGGGGCGAAGAGGTCGTCCGTCCAGGGCGGCACTCACTATACAATTGTAACACTTTATTACTTTCAACAATTGTAACGCTTTATTACTTTCAACAATTGTAACACTTTATTACTTTCAACAATTGTAAAACTTTATTACTTTCAATAATTGTAACACTTTATTACTTTCAATAATTGTAACACTTTATTACTTTCAATAATTGTAACACCTTATTAATTCCAACAATTGTAACACTTTATTACTTCCAACAATTGTAACACTTTATTACTTCCAACAATTGTAGCACTTTATTACTTCCAACTATTGTAACACTTTATTACTTTCAGCAATTGTAACGCTTTATTACTTTCAACAAAGGAACGTGGCGGCATTTTCAGAGTCCTCCACGGGCACCACTAACGATAGTTACTCCACCTGTGGTACATTTTGTCATTTCGTTTGCAATATTGGGCATTTTTGGTAACAAAGCTTAGGCCTACATAAACATTAATCCGACCCTGGGTTGGGCCAAATGCAATATTTGTTTCTCTATAATTAATTCCCTCTGGCGGCCCGCCCTCCCCCTCTATAATGTAATACATGTGACCAGGCCCACCGACAGAAATTTCTGACTGTTTTGTTTCTGTAGAGTCCTGCTGTACCAAGGCTTGTACTGGTGAGACATGTACATGTGGCGATAACTGTCAGTGTACCACAGGATGCAACTGTACCTGTTGTGGTCAAAAGTCTGGTACGTTTACTTCCACCTCTCCTGTTTTGCTTGATAAAACCAATAGTGATGCTTTTGAATCTACACTCCTTACTTTCATTCTTTTAAATAGTAATTGTATTTGCAACACTCCCCAATATTTTAGTATATTTACTAAATACATTTATAATATCTGATTTATAATACATTTATATTATCTGATACTGAATATTATATTATCTTATTTATAATAATAAATTATATTATATCAAAGATGTATAATACATTTATACTATCACTTATATATAATACATTTATATTACCACTGATATATAATACATTTATATTATCACTGTTATATAATACATTTATACTATCACTGATATATAATACATGTATATTATCACTGATATATAATAAATTTATATTATCACTGATATGTTATTTTTTCTCTGAAGTTATTATTCCAGGTGAAGGATGTAAAGGTAAAGCTGAAAGTGAGGGAAAGAAATGCTGCAAACACTGAATGTCTGTAACATTGATCTCACATGTAGCATTTTCAATTTTCCTAGAAACTCAACTTCAATATGTGACATAACATTCATTAGTAAAAATAAAATACCAGATGTATGTATTGTGGTTGTTTATGCACAGAAAATTCATTATTTCACATAAATATGTCTTTAAAAAATGTATATGTCTGTGTTAAAATTGTACAATTTTACTATGTCATTACTCACATTGGAACCAATGTTACAATTTTACTATGTCATTACTCACATCGGAACCAATGTTATAATTTTACTATGTCATTACTCACATCGGAACCAATGTTTTTCTAATGAATAAATTATCATCTCATCAAAACATAATGTCTGTTTGTTTGTATCATTAGAGGATTTTTATTACAACTCATTTTGAAGCATATAAAATAACTATGTTATATACTACAGTATGTAGGGGCTGAAGTAGTTGGGGTAGTCTATAGTACTACAGTATGTAGGAGCTGAAGTAGTTATGGTAGTCTATAGTACTACAGTATGTAGGGGCTGAAGTAGTTAGGGTAGTCTATAGTACTACAGTATGTAGGAGCTGAAGTAGTTAGGGTAGTCTATAGTACTACAGTATGTAGGGGCTGAAGTAGTTAGGGTAGTCTATAGTACCACAGTATGTAGGAGCTGAAGTAGTTAGGGTAGTCTATAGTACTACAGTATGTAGGGGCTGAAGTAGTTAGGGTAGTCTATAGTACTACAGTATGTAGGGGCTGAAGTAGGGTTGTCTATAGTACTACAGTATGTAGGGGCTGAAGGGGGTGCGGATTGCCCAGATTTTGTGTGTGTGTGTGTATTTACTGTAGTCTATTTACAGGCCTGAGCAGGTGAATTGTGTGTATTCAATGTAGATCTATCTACTGGCCCGATGAGAAGCCCAACCAATCCCGAAGAGTTGGAAATTATCAGACATACAATTAGTTTGAAAATGAAATGTTTACTTCATAAATATGTATGAGTTGTGTGTGTGTTATGCGCGCGCGCGTGTTGTTTTAGCGCAGGTGTGCGTGTGTGCCTTTTGTTGTTGTTGTTTTTTTATTGGGGGCTGAAGATTTGACTTCCACGATCTAGTGGACAGAAAGTTTCTAATGAATAGGAAAACGGCGTCTGCGTAGGACCCCCATAAAATGAGGGCACCATTTTCATAAATTTTATTTCCGTAACCTCGAAAAAATATAATTTAACTTTTTTTTCAAGTACAAATTATGGTCGAGTTTTACATTCTGGCAGGCCTACATAACTTACACAGTTTTACATTCTGGCAGAACTACATAACTTACGCAGTTTTACATTCTGACAGGCCTACATAACTTACACAGTTTTACATTCTGACAGGCCTACATAGCTTACACAATTTTACATTCTGGCAGGCCTATATAACTTAAACAGTTTTACATTCTGGCAGAACTACATAACTTACACAGTTTTACATTCTGACAGGCCTACATAACTTACACAGTTTTACATTCTGACAGGCCTACATAGCTTACACAATTTTACATTCTGGCAGGCCTACATAGCTTACACAGTTTTACATTCTGGCAGGCCTACATAACTTAAACAGTTTTACATTCTGGCAGGCCTACATAGCTTACACAATTTTACATTCTGGCAGGCTTACATAGCTTACACAGTTTTACATTCTGTCAGGCCTACATAACTTACACAGTTTTACATTCTGGCAGGCCTACATAACTTACACAGCTTTACATTCTGGCAGGCCTACATAGCTTACACAATTTTACATTCTGGCAGGCCTACATAACTTACACAGCTTTACATTCTGGCAGGCCTACATAGCTTACACAGTTTTACATTCTGGCATGCCTTCATAACTTACACAGTTTTACATTCTGGCAGGCCTACATAACTTATACAGTTTACATTCTGGCAAGTCTACATAACTTACGCAGTTTACATTCTGGCAGGCCTACATAACTTACACAGTTCTACATTCTGGCAGGCCTACATAAATTACACAGTTTACATTCTGGCAGGCCTACATAACTTACTCAGTTTTACATTCTGGCAAGTCTACATAACTTACTCAGTTTACATTCTGGCACGCAAGATGGCAGAGTTCAGTATTCAAGGAACTGTAGAAGGAGGCCGTCGCAAAGGGAGCCAGCAATTATGTTGGTTTGTCAAGAGTGGACAGTAGGGTGCATCACCACAATATAGGAAAAAATTGATTGTTTGTTTTTGAGCTGTCTATGTTTCTAATTTGTTCTAATATCATTAATAATAACTTGTGTACAATATTTTTCAAATCAGAGTTGATTTAGAGGTCCCCCCCTCCCCCGCCAAAGAAATCACAAAACATGACATGTAAAGAAAAAAAAAGTTTATTCTAGCCTATATAAAAATTACATTAAAGTATTAAATTATTTATTACTGTTGCATTTAATTCAGTTTCACTTTGTTGCACGTTTGTAAGGTTTACGCACATTTGAGATGTTTTTGCGGTCCATTTCTACTACTTGAAGAATGTTTTGAAAATGTTCATCCGTTCGCGCTGCTTCAACAAAGTCAGATGCCAGTTTCACTCCTCTCTCGGCACAATCGTTAACAACGTTAATAGCAGCAACATTTTCTGCACTGGCAATGTAAGAAGCTGTTTGGCACCAATCATCAACAGGCAGTTGGAGGAATCCTGTGTCCAGTTGAAGTCTGTATATAGTAAACCACGAGTCAACTCCAGCCAGATCACACAACCGAGTTTTAGAATCAATTGATTGGAATCGTGGTTTTCCCCAACCATTTCCAAATCGATTCTGTGGAGTTTGGAGGGCAACCACTGGTCGAAGCCTTAGCAGAGCATCTGTTATGCGTTATTCAGTGACACAATGATTTTTTAGAGAAGGTGTCAGTTTGCCATCCCAGTGGAGAGTGCAGAGTTTGGGTGGTTCCCAGGAGTCGTTGATCGTTGTAGATATCTCACTTACAACTTTGCGACGTGAACGATCTGCAGTGGCATAGGAAGAAGCCACCATTGATACATCACCCCCAGACTCGCTAATAAGGCCCTGTGTGAAAGCTGCCTGCTGTGTTGGTGTAATCTTTAATCTTGTCGCTAGTGTGACACAAGATTTGGTCGGCTTAAAACATCTGGAGGTACAAATATCAAAGCTCCTGTTGGCTTTCTTCGCTTTTGCAATGGCATTATATCATCCAAACAGTTATCAACAAACCCCATATTATCTTCAGATTTAGAAGTAGAATCATCGGCTCCGTCACTACTACCTTCGCTGGAAGGCACTGAAATCGTTGAACATGCTGCATTTTCTTCTCTTGCGCGTTTCTGGCGTTCCAATGTTGCGACATCTCGTGAATGGCGTCGAGCGACTTTTTTTGCAAGTGTTTTGTCAAATGATCCAAAGCTGGAAGACCTGTCTCCTTTCGTAGACCTCAAGAATGCTAGATCTTCTGCATTCTGGATAATAGTCTCGACATTTGGTGGCCACAGTTGAAAAGTTGTTGCCAACATAGATTTCATTTGTTCCAGTTTACGTTTGGTGGCTGGTGTGTTTCGGCGACTTTAAACAATCGAACGAAGTTTATTGTATTCATCAAGAAGCTGAACAATCTTCTCACAAGCTCTCCTCTCTGTCACCATTGGAATGTTTGCTTTTTCGTAGAAAGCAGTAACTTGATTCAGCACAATTTTGGCAGTTGTAAATCGAGAAGGTGCACCAAGAGAACCTGGACGCTCACTGTGTGCTGCTACATTGCAGTGATACATCATGCACCTCAAAACTTGTAAACAAGTTGGTAGTCGAAGAATTCCAGTAATTATAGCATCATCAACACAGATTGCAGGGCCAATGCCAAACAATTCAGTTTTCAGAAGAGTTTGTGGTTTCTTTGTTCGCGAGGCAGGAGACGCAGTAATAACTGGATATGCAACTGTTGAAGTGATGCCAGGGTCAGCCAGCATTTCCTTAGAAGGTGTAAACATTTTATTGTTGTTTTTCATATCATTTCCATGTTCTGATTTTATAGGTCGTGTGTATCAGAAATTAAAATAATATAAATAAAGAAATTAAAATGCTTGCCTTGGTCATCAATATGCGGTAAGGAAAAGTGTTGTTTTTGCTAATAAAATGTGAATTTTAAACTGCTTATCAAAATCAATCATAGCTACCAAACATTATAAAACCAAAGACTATAAAACAATTTATATAGCGCTTCACTTTTTGTAAGTAAGTCTGTAAGACTTTACAAAAAGGATGGTTTTATCTAGTTTTCGCTTAATTATGCAAACTTTGTTGAAGTCCGGGGGGGACCTCTAAATATGGTCAAATATTTTTTTATTTTTTTAGACAATGCTTTTTTTGATATCAATGGAACAAATTTAAATAGCAGACAGATCAATTATTAAAAATTTTTTTTGGTGATGCACCCTAGTGGACAGGGATACTAATGAATGAATTAAAACAGGCGCTCAGGATAAGCATTTATGGAGAAATATGTCTGTTGATGTTTTCATTCGTTCCTCCAACAACCACATCGGTTAACGGTATGATGATGATGGTGACAATGTTTATAAACAGGGCCGGATTAAGTTTACGGCTGACAAAACATATCACAAATGTGGTATAAACTAAAACCAATTTTGTTTAGGGCGTAAAGCTACAGACTTATCAGCAGGGGCGCCGAGAGCCACGCGGGCCCCAGGGCAGGACATCATTGCGAGCCCCTTGTCAAAATACAGTCAATTCCGTATACAGTGGGTATTCGGTTAACGAACTGTTCGGACAGCGAACAAATCGGACAACGAACACTTTCCGGAAAGATTTTTATGTTCGGACAACGAACAATATACGGAAAACGAACAAAAACTACAGACAGTCTGTCTTCTACTATTCTCTGAACTTTCAAAAAGCGGGAAGTGTTAGCATCCATTTGTTCAAATCGCATGGAAGCCGAGTTTATTTCTTGGAACGCTTGAGTCATTTCTTTCAACGTTTAACTTCAAACGAAAAGGCAAAAAACCTCAAATAACTTCCTGTTGTTGTGACCTGGAGCCGCTTGTGTTGAGCGATCGCCATCTGCAGGGGCGCCGAGAGCCAACAAGAGCCCCAGGGCAGGACATCATTGCGGGGCCCCTTAATAAACAATGAGTCGTGAAAAAATTGACATCGTCGGGGCGGCCGGGCACCCTTACAGATGCGGGCCCCCTGACAATGACCCCCCTCTCGGCGTGCCTGGCCATCTGTCGATGTTAACAAAGGTGGCCTAAAAGTAAACTAACACTCCACATCCGAGTTCCGCGAGAGATTTTTTTTTTTACCTTAATCCGAATTTACGAATGTTGAACTCGCATAAGTCAGGAGCTGTTTGTAATTTTTACGAAAACCTCTCGGTTCTCGCAACACCCGACACCAGTCCTCAATTAGTTGTGCGCATGTATTTGTAATAAATAAAGTTACTTAAAAAATTATACTTGTTCTGTACAGTGGCGTACCTAGGGGGGGCGGTGGGTGCGGTCCGCACCGGGCGGCACTTTTTATTACTTTTTAGGGGGGCGGCAAAAATGTATAGATTAAATTGAAATACCTAAATGATAGGGCGGTAAAATCGTCTTCCGCCCTGGGCGGCCGATACCCACGCTACGCCGATGGTCCTGTACATGATATTTTAAACAAATTAAATTTGTAGGATCTGTAGAACGAATTAATTGAATTTCCATTAACATATATGGTAAATCGATGATCGGTTAACGAACGATTCGGATAGCAAACATAATTGTGGAAAGGATTAAGTTCGTTAACCGAATACCCACTGTATAGTCATACATCAAGTATTTACAAAAGGTTTTAAACTAAATTTATTTTACTTTGCCCCCGTTAATGCACTATCGCCGATAAAGCTACACAAGTTTTTCATGACATTGTAATTTTGTAGAACTGACTTTTAACACATGCAGAAAGAAAGCTACAACAAAACTTTGCGGGCTTTTCTTCTTGCAAACACTTCAATTATATTGTTGTAGTCAATCGTTCTTGCAAGTCGACCTTCCACTGCCGGCATTCCAAGGCTGGTTAGGCGTTCTTGACACATTGTCGATCTCAGAACATTTTTAACTCGGGCCAATGTACTGAAAGATCGTCCTGCTTGAGCAACGGTAACCGGAAGTGTGCAGAAGATACATAGCATAATGACTACGTTTGGAAACAGTATATCGATTTTGAAATCGTGTAAACGGTTCAGCAAGTCAAATGGCGACAAACTTTTCTGCCCGAGGTTTGCAATGTGTATTGTTTTCAGATGCTCCAACTCATTCAACAGATCGGCGCTAACATCAACAACATATTTATCTGCCAGGTTCTTGGCTGCGATGAGGACGTCTTCTGTATTCATATCATGATATTTCCACAGAACGCCGAACAATTCGTCCAAATTATTCGCCGCTTCGTATCATGTTGTTAAATTCGCAAACACGCAGTCAATCACGACGTAGAAAACGTAACGCTTGAAGTATTCGTGTCGATCCTGCTGATCATCATTGTCGTCGAGAATTGTTCTGTCTGGCAATTGTTGTCTTCGTTTGCGTTTTGTCTCAGCCAAACACAGGGACTGATCAACACCGCAGCTCTCAGCGACAAGTTTGCGCTGAAACAATATCTCATCCCACTTGGATCGAAGCATTTTTAAGTCGCCAATGAGGTCACGAATATTTGCAACTTCGACATCAAGAGTTGCTTCTCTTGCCTGCAGCAGCAAATTTCTAAAATTAATAGCTTTTAAAATTTTCAACCACAGCGATGCCATCTGCGGACTGCTGCTGAAGAGAATGTACAATTTCTGGACTACTGCGAGGAATGTTTATCACTTGTGCACAGCACTCGGCCGAATGCACGCCACACAAGTACAAACTATGGCAGCCACATGGTGAGAACGTTGCCAAAGAATTGTTCTTCAGTATAATTGCTTGAGCGCCTTTGTACGAACCACTCATGTTGCTTCCATTGTCATACCCTTGGCCGCGACATTTCGTAAGCGGTATGCAATGTTTTTTCAACGTGTCAATGATTAGCTGAGCTATATCTTCTCCCGTCTTCTTGTTGCAGTCCACAAATGCAAGGAATCTCTCATGTAGTTCGAAGGTATCCAAGTCAGTGTTTAGATGTATGTACCGCAAAATGATAACGGTCTGCTCAACATGAGCGTAATCCGGTGTTGCGTCCACAATAATTGAGTAGTATTTCGCTTATTCAGCTTCATGCAGTATAGCATCGAGTACTTTTTGCGCACATCAGTGAATACATTCGTTCTGACTGTCAGCGGACCAATAGTGAACATGCAAGCGTTCGTGTGCTGTCTGTGACTCTTTCACTTTTTCTAGATGGTTGCCAATAACTGAGTCGTAACGACCAATCATTTCCAAAATGCCAAGAAAATTGCCATTCCTAGGATCACCAATAAGTTGACTCTTTCCACGAAAAGCCAACCCTCTTTCGCCTAAGAACAATGTCACATCCAGTATTCGATGCAATATTTGTTTCCACATGTCCATGTTACATTTGATGTTCTCCAATATAAGCGCATCAATAGTTGAACTTTCAGTCAATGACTTCTGCAGCTGCCGCCATTGCATATAGCATTGCTCGTGGCTGCTGCTGCGCTCAGTCACAGAACTCGATCGCGCTTAAAGAAGGGTATATAATAGGCTAACTGCGTTGGCGGGTATGGCTTTGCTATGACACACATAGAATAAGACAATTTCAATAACTATAGTTGTATAAAGTTAATTTTAGATAATTAAAGATAATTATAGTTAGCTATGAATAGATTTCCGTAGAAATATTATAAAATTCTATTGATAACCGGGAGGAAACGAAGAGGTTTTATCGATTGAGCGAATTCTGGCTTGTGATTGGATTGAGAGCAAAATGCGCGCATACAAGTTTCACCCGAGCTAATCCCGTAGAAAAAGCCATAGAGTTAATAGATTTTCACAATATTTCTACGGAAATCTATTCATAACTCTATGAATTTTTTCCACCGGTACCGCTTCATCTTCATTCTATGACTAATTCTATGATGGCACACATGACAAAAATAGTTGTACAACAATTCACGCTCGGATTGGTTTAAGAGATCTAAACGAGCCTCAGCAGTAGACTGAATTTTTAAGTTTCGTTCGGATTGGCTGCTATCGGCTGTCATCGACGTACCCTCAATAACAATGAGTCGTGAAAAAATTGACATGTGCGGGCCCCCTGGCAATGACTCCCCCGACCCCCCCTTCTCGGCGTACCTGCTTATCAGCCTAATGTTTAACCCAGCCCTGGGTAGGAAATGTAGGTCAGTAAGATCTACAAATGTACCATGTTATGTCACATTAATAAGAAAGCTACAACATTAGAGGCTTACAGTACTTACACGTGCGAGAGTCTAACCGTAAGTGGGTCGAAATAACGGTCTATAGTTCATATATACCTAATAAGCTAACGATCCCCGTCTTCTATAGGTGGCCCATAGTTACGTTTGGAATTTACCCCCACCCCTCCACCTTCCCCGCCCCTTCCCACACCGCCCAAGCGAGTGACTCATCAGTTGACCATGGAATGTAACGCAAGGCCATGGATATGTTACGTCAAGAATTCACCGCACCTCCCCCCCCCCAATGTAACGTGTATAACTTAACCCCTTCCATGCTAGCCCACGCCACGCACCACGGACCTTTATAAAAGCCGGACCAGATGATATACAGAGAGAGAGAGTGGGCAGTCGGCCCCGCATACTTGGAGCAGTCGGTCCTGTAAATTTAGAGAATCTTTAGATAATACTTAGACTTAAATAGTTAGACTTGCAAAATACTGTGTCACTAAAGTTGTATCATAGTGCATTAAATTAGTGTTGTGATGTACACTCATACGAGTTGTGTTATTTATATACTAGTACCTATACCAGAGAGTTATATAATATCAGCCTGCATTTTGAACGTCACATTTGGCGATCATCTCTATACTTATAAGACGCATTTGTTGTCTGTCTGTCTGTCTGTCTGTCTGTTCCCTTATAACTCAAGATCCAGAAAACCAAATAACGTGAAATTTGTTACACATACACATAATTACATGGGAAAGGTTATAGGACATGTTTCGTTTCATCTCGATGGGTAGTTTAATTGTAATTAATTATTTTTATTTTAGTATTTTACTATATTAAAGTAATCTCGACGGCGCCATAGATAAAATTCCTGTGACGTCATTTCCCGATGATACATTTTTAAAAGAGGGGTAACTTCCGGAAACTCCAATTGTAAACTTGGTGAAATCAATAGTCATATCTATTTACCTATCGTTTTATGTATTCGGAAGATTAAAATTAAAGGTGCACTTTAGTAAACCGAAATACGTTAATTAAAATGTTTCTGTGACATTATTAACATTATTAATACAATCTCAATGCGTAGTTTAATTGTAATTAATTATTTTAGTATTTTACTATATTAAAGTATTCACGGTATGGGATCGCCTTCACTATAAATAAAAATCGCGCACCAAGTGAATGTGTAATTGAACGGACGGAGAAGAAAGGGTTAGGGACGAAAAAAAAAATATTGTTGTTGTTTTTTTTCATGCTGCAAGTACCCGGCTTTGCCCGGGATTAAAATAAGGTTTTCTGTTTATTTAAAAAGCGTAATTTGACGTTTAATTGCACAGAGAGAGGGAGGGGGAGAGAGATAAAGAGAGAGGGGGGCAGGGAGGGAGAGGGAAGAAGGGGCAGAGAGGGGGAGAGAAGGAGGGAGGGAGGTGGTAGGGAGGGAGATTAAGGGGGAGGGAGGGAGAGGGAGGGTTGGAGAGAGAAAGGGAGGGAAGGAAAGAGAAAGGAAGGGAGGGAGTAGGGATGGAGATAGAGGGGAGGGAAGGAGAGAGAGATAAAGAGAGAGGGGGAGGGAGAGAGGAAATGAAGGGGAGGGAGGGAGGGAGAGAGGGGGTAGGGAGGGAGAGAAAGGGGAGGGAAGGAGAGAGGGAGAGAGAGGATGGGAGAAATGGGAGGGAGTGAGAGATAAAGAGAGAGGGGGCAGGGAGGGAGAGAGGGGGAGGAGGAAGGGAGGAAGGTGGAGAGAGGGGGGACGGGGGTGAGATAGGGAGATGGGAGAGTTAGGGAGGGAGGAAAAGAGAAAGGGAGAGAGGGGGTAAGGAGGGAAAGAAAGGGGGGAGGGAGGGTAGGGAGGGAGAGAGGGGGTAGGGAGAAAACAAAAGGTAAACAGAAAACCTTATTTTAAACCCGGGCAAAGCCGGGTACTTGCAACTAGTATACATGTATTAGAAATTCGTACGTAACACCCATATTTTATTTTACGCCCTGGCCCCGAGAAACCTAAATCCGCCTCTGCGTTGTACAAATGTGGTACAATTTGTGTTCGGACACACTTCATGGTACAATGGTGTTGGGATATTCTTCGTGGTACAATTGTGTTGGAACACACTTCGTGGTACAATTGTGTTGGGATATACTTCGTGGTACAATTGTGTTGGAACACACTTCGTGGTACAATTTTGTTCGAACACACTTCGTGGTACAATAGTGTATGATTGTATTTCAAGAAATGACAATATTTTAACATTAAAATATCATAGACTCAGTCTTTGAAACTCTATTCATTGCTCAGATAAATTAATCAGTATTGGCGCTCACATATAAGTTTTATAAATATTAGTATGATCTATGACTAATGGAAAATTATTTTTCACTTTTTAGTATATTTTTAACAATATTTTTTAAAAAATTTTTTATAAATCATATTTCTAATCGTAAAAGCTATATTTCTGTCGGCAGTGAATGTTTGTGGGCTATTTTTCTATCAGCAGTGAATGTTTGTAGAAAATACTTATATCTGTAGTGAATGTCATTGACTACATGTCTATCAACAGTGAATGTTTTTGGCCATATTTCTATCTGAAGTGAATGTTTGTGGGCTATACTTTTATGTGCATAAAATGTTTGTTAGCTGTATTTCTATCTGTAGTGAATGTCAGTTGGCTATATTTCTACCTGCAATGAATGTTTGTAGGCTATATTTATTATATGCAGTAAATGTTTGTGGGTTATATTTCTATCTTCCGTGAATGTGTGTTTGCTAAATTTCTATCTGAAGTGAATTTTTGTGGGCTATATATTTCTATCTGTAGTGCATCTCAGTTGGCTATATTTCTATTTCAGTGAATGTTTGTGGGCTAGATTTTTAACTGCTGTGAATGTCTGAGGGCTATACTAAATGTCATGGTTGGTTTTTTGGTATATTAGTAGTATGTAAAGTTTATGTATATATATTTATGGTACTTCTGTTCTTTGGTAGCTGCAAATATATTTCAGTCTCTTCAGAGCGTATGTTTTAACCAACTTGACTTGAACGTGTATATAAATATATTTAAAGACGAACTACATGTAAAAAGCACTGAGCAAACTTCTACGAATACATTTACATATATTTATTTTCATATGAAGGAACTTCTTACTTTCTATTGTACAATAAAATTGATGTGATAAAATATATTCTTACACTAACAAGGTCTCAGTCCGTCCTCTCCATTATCGTCTGCTCTAATCATTATTTAATATTTCTTCACTTCCGCTAAACTAAGTGGCCAGATAATTCAAACCATCTCTGTGCCAAATAACATTATTCTAGCCTAACCTGGTTATTACAACATCCCCCTTTCCTTTAAAAAACAACTGTTATACATTTAGTTTTTTAGCTGTCGTTTTGTCGTTAACTTAATAAGATTTACTTTTGTCAAAATAAAAATTGTTGTATCACATCATATCAAAAATAATCTATATAAAAAAATGTCAATGTATATACAAAATGTGAAACAAAATGGTTATGATACCAAATATCCATTAATAAAAATATTCTTGTCAATACTATATCTCATATTTCAATTTTTAAATGCATCATATAGCATATCATAATATTGACATAAAAATTTATTCAATTTTCAAAAATATTATTATCAATTCAGTTTTAAAACAAAAAAAATGTTATACAATAACAAGTGATTATTCACTTAGGTTGGTACCAAGTACCATAACTTCTTCATAAGTTTTAAGTGCATTTTTAATTATCATTATTATCTCCCCTCTTTTCTTTTTTTTTTTTTTTATAATGATTATATTCTATCACCTTATGACTTGTCATTTCTTTGTACATATTCACTTAATGAATTTATTTTCAATATTCAACACTTTCATATTTTTCTTCACATCAATATCATTCTTTTCTTTTGTATGAGAGTATTTTATTTCAGTACAATATATTTTTCATGTTGTCTTTTGACAAACTTCTTCTGTTGCAACAATATTTTGTTCAACTTATTATTTACCTTGCTTTATCTAGCAAGTCATTTTTCTCTCATCTCTTATGAAGACCCTTTCTTTTGCCTTCTGTCAATAACACTTTCCTTAGTGATTTGACAATATTCATTTTGTACTCATCAATTATATAAGACATTTTTCTTATGTCTTTCTCATCATTTTATATAGTGTGAATATATTAGCTTTGCACTTTTTCGTGTCAATTTATCTTGACATATTTAATATTATCACCATGTACAATTCATTATGTCTTCTGACATATAAAATATTTAAACATCATTTTAATAAAATTCATATATTATTACAATCTTCATATCTTTGACTTCTTTAGTCAATAATTGTTCAAGTTACATATTTGAGACTAATATGTCTTCTTGACAATAATCAATGTCATAATCAATAATCCTTTGATTGGATTTAACAAAATCATTATAAAAAATTGAACAATTGACCTCAAACAATGAATAAATTCAATAAAATATGCATTAATAATCAGTGCTTAATAAAATCTTTGCATAAACTTCAATAATATTTTCATCAATGTGAATGAAGTGAATGAGTAATTAATCATTCTTACAACATATTCTCATGTACATTATACTTGTTTAGTGTATGTGTTTTATTTTAAACACAATCTCTCCTCATTCTCATCTTAATTAAGTATTCATATTTCTATTTTAAATACATTATGCATCAATCATCAATTTGAATTCTTCAATATACATGATTTAAAAAATACATTTGAGTCAATATACTCAATACAATAGTGTACTTGACAAGCTTAAATGTCATTATCATTATTCATGTATTATATTTTCAATACATACAAATCTTTTATTTTCAAATACAACTGTTATTAGTTTTAATTATTCCAATATCCATATTATTTTTACTTATAGTTCCAATATTCTTATTATTCTAGCCATTATCCTTATTGTTCTACTATATTTCATTGCTACTTGTTCCAATAAAATTTATATTTCATTATTGTTCCTATATTCCTTTATTTATACTTGTTATTTCAATTAGTTATATCTATTTTTGTTGTCCCAATACAGTATTTTCTATGTTTGAATAATTCAATATGTTTACTCAAAAAAAAATATACTTATTTCTGACTGAGTCTCGATAAAATATCTGGAATATGGTTACTTGACCCTTTAATGTATTTTATGTTAAATGAGTAGTCTTGTAATAACAAAGACCAGCGTGTTAGTTTAGCATTATTTATGCTTTTGGTATTCAGGTTAGCTAAAGGTTTGTGATCTATTAACACAGTGAACTCATTGCCTAGCAAGTATTTGCTTAATTTAGTTATTGTCCATACTAAGGCTAAACATTCTAGTTCTATTACTGAATATCTACTTTCAGTGTCTGACAGTTTTCTACTTAAATAAAGTATTGGTTTATTAATATTATCCTGCTCTTGATATAGACATCCACCGATTGATGTCTTACTAGCGTCTGTGCCTACAATAAATTTCTTAGTCATATCTATTGAACTTAAAATTGGTTTTTCTTCAAAACATTGTTTTATTCTCTTTAATGCATTGTCACATTCTGAATTCCATTCAACTTTTTGTTGCATCTTTTTCTTAGTTAATTTCACTAAAGGTTCAATTAAGTTTGCAAAGTTAGGAATAAATTTTCTATAAAAATTGCATAATCCTATAATAGATCTAACTTCTTTTTTCTTTTCTGGAATGCGAATATCAAAAATTCTTTTAAGAATATTGTCTGTTGGTGTGACTAATCCTTGACCAATATGATATCCAAGAAAATCTATGTTTTTAAAACCTATTTTTATTTTCCCAGGTGAAACTGTTAAATTATTAATTTGAAGAATTTCTAGTAATTTTTCAAACTGTCTATGTGATCTGACCAGTCTTTAGTGTAAATGCATATGTCATCCACATAGTATCTAATATTTGCAATGTTTCTTAATAACTTATTCATCATCTTAGTGAACGTTGCAGTGCTGTTCACTAGACCAAAAGGCATAACATTCCACTCATAAAATCCTTCATGAGTTTTAAATGCTGTATATTGTTTAGAATCTTCCTGAACTTCTATCTGCCAAAAGCCTCTAGTTAAATCTAGGTGTGTGAAAATATTGGCATTTGACATTTCCTGAACTAAGTCTTCTATGTTTGGTAAAGGTTGTTTATCTATCACTGTAATGGAATTTAAGCTTCTGTAATCACAACATAAACAAATTTTTCCATTATTTTTCTTTACTACCACTATTGGAAAACAATAGCTGGAATCTGATTCTCTTATTGATCCACTATTTAGTAATTGTTCTATTTCTTTTTGAACTTCATTTCTGTATTTAACTGGAATGTCATAGTATTTAGGTTTAATTGTTTCTTCAGTTTTTAATTTGATTGAATGTTTAATTATGTTTGTCTTTCCTGGTTTGTTAGAAATTACAGTTTGAAAAGAATTTAATGTTTCTATTAGTTGTTTCTTAATATCTGCAGGTATGTCTGGTGCAAAATTGATCTTATTCATGTCATCCTGTTGATCTAAACTTATTACTGGAATCTGATCAGTGTCATTAATATTATTTCCTAAACTATAAGTGTTATCCTCTGCAATTAAACAATTTAAAGATTGAATCTGTTGTACAATGGTTTCTAATTCTGTAGGAGGATCTAAAATATCTCTTAATCTATCAATATGAAATGTTCTACCCTCTCCATTTATTTCTACTGAATAGTCAACATTTCCTATTTTGTTTATTATTTTATATGGACCTCTCCATCCAATTTCATTATCTTTGGGTATCAATACATAAACTAGGTCTCCAACTTTAAATTCCCTTAAGTACCTGTTTTTGTTTTTAAGATCCCTATGGTATTTATTTTTCTTTATGAGATTTTCTTCTGCATATTTGTTTGAGTACAGTATGTTATTTCTGGTTTTGTCTACCAATTCAAATGGACTAATATGTTCCTTTTCTGTGTTAATTATATTTTCACTGAATAATTGTAGTGGTCCTCTAGGATTTGAACCGAACATGAGTTCAAATGGTGTAAAACCTGTTGTTTCATGAGGTATTTCTCTATACGCGAATAAAATTAAAGGTAAAAATGTGTCCCAATCCTGTCCATGATCACTAATTATTTTTCTTAACATGGTCTTTATGGTTTGATTTGCTCTTTCTATGGAACCATTTGATTGAGGTCTGTACCTAGCTGTAAATACCTGTGTAATGTTAAGCATATGAGTAAATGCTTGAGTAAGATGTGATTTAAATTGAGTACCATTGTCTGATAATATAGTGTTAGGAAAACCAAAAGTTGTAAAAATAGACAATAATGCTTTGCAAATTGTTTCTGCAGTTATATCTACTAATGGAATTGCCTCAACCCAGCGTGTTGCTAAGTCTATCATTGTTAAAATATATCTATGTCTTCTATTGGACATTACTGAAATAGGTCCAATTATGTCTATGGCAATTTTATAAAAAGGAATGTTTGTTGTGTCACTTTCTTGTATGGGAGCTCTGTGTTTTGGTCCTATGTGATTATATTGTTGACATTTCTTACATGCCTTAACAAATCTTTTTACATCTCCTATGACACCTGGCCAGTAACAATATCTTCTAATTCTATCTAGTGTTTTCTTAACACCCAAATGACCTGCTAAGTAGCAATCATGAGCTGCTTTTAGTATATTATTTCTTAAAACTGTAGGAATCATTATTTGTTTAAATGACCTGTTATGTCTAGTGTATTTTCTTATTAAAATGTTATTTTCTACCTTATATATTATGTTTTTATTTTCATTTTCCTCTCTATTGAAATAAATTTTTAAACTTTCATCATGTTCTTGTAATGTTTTAAGTTTATCCCTATCAATATCCAAAATGTTGTTTTGTCTACTAGATTCCGGGTATTGTTTTGTACTGTTTTCTTTATTAGCTTGTGCTCTAGTCATTGCATTTAATTTTTTAGTTAGGTTGTAACTATGTTTTTGTTTTATGTGTTTATTTAATCTTCTTAATGATCTGCACTTTCTACTGCAATTAATGCATTCATGATCAGATTTATTTACTGTATTTGTATTCTTTATAGTATTTTCTTGTCCAACTTCAACTGAATTACTGTCATTATTTAATTTGCTTATTAGTTTAGTTTTTAATACTGTGTAATTGTCTTGGTTGTTTTCTGCTAGTGATTTTGCCAAATGGTGGTTGTGTAATTTATCTATTAGAACTGTTATTTTATCTTCTTCTGTAACATTGTTCTGTGTGGCTACTGTGTCTACTCTCTCTAAAAAATTTACAATGTTCTCAGTACCATTCCAATTTTGTATGCTTTTGAATAGTGTACATATGTTTTTATCTGTATCTGTCTCTAACGGTTCCTCTACAATTGTTTCTAATTCTCTATTTTCTAACCATTTCATATACATTTCTTGGGAATTATCTTGTATATTTTCCACATTTCCTATTATTAATGATGTTATTGGTGAATCCATTAAAAGTGCTTTTATTTCCCCACTAATCCATGGTGTTTCAATATAAATTTTTGCTGTTTTACATTTCACTATTTCTCCATTTCCCATTCTTATTTCCTCTATGCCCTCTAATATTTGTTCTTCCTTTACTAATTTTGAATCCAGAATAATACATGTACAGCCACTGTCTCTCAAGCACATTACTTTCCTACCATCTACATAACAAGGATAAAAAATTAACTCTCCCTTGCCCTCCATCATGTTACAGATATGTATGTTGTTAAAGGAGTGTCTTTGACTTGATCTACCCCTATTTTCTTGTTTTCTAATGGGACTAGTGTTTGGTGATTGTCTCTTATTGTTATATTTATGTTGTCTTTTATTAAAATATTTGTTTCTATCCCCATAGTTGTAATACTGTCTGTTTCTGTTTTGATAATTGTCTGTATGCTGTTTCCTAAACCAACAAGTATGTTTGTCGTGTCCTATCTTGTGACAAATTTGACATGGATTGTTAAACCTAGGAGGTAAGCTACTAAATCTTTTCCTGGTAACACTATTTTTCATGAGATTAAATTTATTTTGTGTTGAATTGAACATTGGAGTGTTTACATGACTATCCCTAAAATCTGACATGGCAGAAATTAACTCTATCTTCTTATGGACCTTTCTTTGTTTTATGAATGTGAATAGTTCTGATGTACAAAGTGTCAGTACTTTGTCCACCAGAAGTAGCTCTTTTATTTCAATTACACTATTTTCGTCTATCCCAGACATCTTTATCCAATTGTTCAAATTGGCCTCTAAATTTTTAATATATGCCTGAGGATGTTCAGTAGAACCTAATGTACTGTTATGAAATAAATTTCTATAATAGTCTTCTGTTTTGTTAAAATGATCTAGAAGTTGTTTCTTGATTTCATTGTAATCTGATGTGTCACTGTCTCTTATGTTATTTAAAGCTTTTAGTGCATCCTCAGTGACTGACTGGTATAAATAGTTTTTCCATTCGGATTTGTCTATGTTGTTTAATCTAAATTGAGTTTCCATATTATGGAAAAATTGGTCTATTTCACCAGATTTACCAGAAAAAGGTTGTATTTTTATTTTATGTTTATAAGTTTTTTGATTCTCTTGTTTTCCTATAATATTCTGATTTTGAGATTCTAGTTCTAATCTTTTAAGTTGTAAGTCTCTTTCAATTTCCATCTGTATTTTTTCTCTTTGTAATGCTATTTCCTGTTTTATTTTGTCTGCTTGTATTTCTGCTTCAATTCTAATTTTTTCTGCTTCTATTTTCTTTTTGTCTGCTCGATTTTCTGCTTCTATTTTATCTTCTTTATCCTTATCTATTCTCTCTGTAACAAATTTGGTTAATTTTTCACCTGTCAAACCCAACACTTTGCCTTGTCCAACATAGTATTCAAATGATACTAGTTGCTCAGCCATTCTAAAATTTATTTATTTTTGTTTATCAAATTATTTATATAATCGATTTCTTAATTTTAATTTATTTAAGCTGTATTGGTTTTTTTTTATTGTATATATGTATATATAGTATATTTCAGTATTCAATATTCTTGAGTCTATATGCAATTCTATGTCAAAATAAAATTAAATTACTCATGTAAAAATATTTCTAATAATAAGTGACAAATGAAAACATACAATAAATAAAATATTTCTAATTAATATACTATTACTAAAAAATGTAAAAAAAAATTTTACAGACTAAGTTAATATTATTTAATTAAATTTATAGTTAGACAAACGAAAACAAATATACAACTTTACAAAATTACTTGTAAAAAAAATTTTTAACGAGATACGATCATACAAATAAGACATATACTTCTAAACAAATATTTTAAGTAAAATATCTAGATGAAAACAATATATATTTATTTTAATTTAACTAATTTTGCAATTAGATAAAAGTATAGGTCAGAGTGTAGTCACTTCATGGCTCTCCTGGTACGGTACGGTCTGCACAATTTGGTAAGGTCTGTTGATTTTTCGGCTCACCTTCTTTTTCACCCACACGAGGATTTAGTAAAAGAACTGATGGAAATGTTCTTATGAATGTACCGCTGTAGTGATGGTTCTACAGCAATAAATTATGTAAAAATATAAAGTCCAACAATTGAAGTAAAGCCAAGGCAGTTGTATATAATACAGTTAAGTACTGTATGTTGGTGGATGGAATATCAGATGAAAAAAATCAGGAACATGTAGATCTTGTAGTGTGGCAACATTCGTCTTGATTACATCAGCCGACCATTATGTATAATATATGTTCTTTATAGAACTTTTCCGCAGCATACCATTATGTCATGGTTGGTTTTTTGGTATATTAGTAGTATGTAAAGTTTATGTATATATATTTATGGTACTTCTGTTCTTTGGTAGTTGCAAATATATTTCAGTCTCTTCAGAGCGTATGTTTTAACCAACTTGACTTGAACGTGTATATAAATATATTTAAAGACGAACTACATGTAAAAAGCACTGAGCAAACTTCTACGAATACATTTACATGTATTTATTTTCATATGAAGGAACTTCTTACTTTCTATTGTCCAATAAAATTGATGTGATTCTTACACTAACAAGGTCTCAGTCCGTCCTCTCCATTATCGTCTGCTCTAATCATTATTTAATATTTCTTCACTTCCGCTAAACTAAGTGGCCAGATAATTCAAACCATCTCTGTGCCAAATAACATTATTCTAGCCTAACCTGGTTATTACACTAAACAATGTTTTTGTATTGTATATATTGCACTAATTACACATAATGTATAGCTTATTGTTATTGCTTTATGATATATTTTTAATTAACATGAAAATTGCTTCAGATTAGAATGATACTTTCATCTAAGGCTTTAATTATCTCTATATGATGAAATGCGTGTCAATGTATTCTACATTGTTTATTGCAGGATGTGTTATAAACTGACACATAGGTTTACACAGCAGCACACACACAACGTTTGGAAACATTGGATAGAAAGCTGTGAATGTTTTGACAGCCCATCCGAGAGTTTGCCTATATTGTCCCAGTCCCCAGTAGTTTTAAATTGAACACAGCTCACATTAGGCTTATGTTTAGTTACTAGTATCATTTGGTATTGTGCTGGCTAAGTAGGCCCGTAGCCAGAGGGGGACTAGGGGGGCTGAGCCCCCTGTGCATGACCTGAGCCCCCCCCCGGTGCATGATTTGAGCTTTTTGACAAAATTTTAATAATAACGGTTATAAAACATCAATCATTTTGTTCAATAAATCAATAATAATAAAAACTTAAAAGTTTATATTTTGGCAATCATTCAGGCTATTTATATATACTTACATATATAGCTTATCTAATTTTCGGGCATAAAAGATTGAATCTTATTGAAGTTCAATACTGGGTATTTTGGGCAGCATTGGCATTTGGGGCTTCAACAACCGTGTGTGAGAACAGTTTTTCAACCCTCACACAAATGCTCACCCCATATCGCAGATCAAAGTTACAAAAGCGTCTAAGCCAGTGGTTTCCAAAGTGGTCCCTACGGACCCCCAGGGGTCCCCGGAATCTTTCAGGGGGTCCGTGGAAGATTAAAATTCATTTGGGGGTCCCTGAACAACTTCAGGGGGTCCGCGTAAGGTTTAATATTAAATTATTTTACCAGCTGTAATGAGATAACATGTACCGTGTTGCACAAACAAGATTTCGACATTGTAAAAAGAATTCCACTGATTAATAATACAGTACAAAGAAGGGTAGACGAAATGACTCAGTCCAAAGAAAATTCTTTATTTCATTACTTAAAAACATCATAATTTTCTATACAGCTTGTGGTAAAAGACGAATTTTTTTTTCAAGAATTATTATTTGCTTATTGTTTGGAAACCGATACAAAAGGTGAAATGTTATTTGCTCAATTAAAAAGATTTTTTCAATTTAAAAGCTATTCCGTTGTCTAGTACCATTTATTTTGCTACTGGCGGTGCTTCGGCAATGGTAGGAAGATACCAAGGCTTTCTGGCATACTTAAAACAAGCTGTAAACATGTATTTTCAGTACATTGTGTCATTCATCGCAAAAAATCTTTGTAAACATTTGCATGGATCACTAGATTATGTCATTAAACAGTTAATATAATCAGAAGGAATGCCTAAAATGAGAGATTATTTTATCAACTTTGTTTGAAAAATGACGAAGACTATAATCGTTTACTACTTCACACAGAAGTACGTTGGTTATCTAAAGGTACATGTTATAATAAATTTTATGCGCTCTTTGACTCAGTGTTGGAATTCCAGGAAAGCAAAGACAAAATTTGTGACTCAATTTAATGAATTAAAAAGTGACATAGCCCATATGACTGATTTATTTGACACATTTACAAAACTAATTTGAAACTACAAGGTGACCAATTAAATTTAAGCAAAACTAAAAGCGTTTGTGGCAAACCTTTTTCTGTACAAACAAAACTTGGGAAGAGATGAATGTTCTCAATTTCCAAATCTTTCGAAATTGCAAAAAAAGAGATGAAGATTTGCTTACTATAAAAAATTATCGGCTCTTCATACAGACTAAACCAAATATTTGAAGATATTCTTCACTTTTATATTTCCGACAGGGTGTTGAACCCTTTCTAGGGTGGACAAACTCAAATCCCAAACACATATGAATCCGGAGAAATACGGGAGCAACTTATTGAAATATCACAAATGAGGAACTACCCTGTTAGCAGTCGATATCGGTCCGCTATCGAGAATCAAGCGGCATGCCGACAGCGGCAAGCCGCTGGCGCGCCGACAGCTTACCGATGTCGAATAACCAGCGGCATGCCGCTGTCGGTTTTCTACAGCGGTCTGATGTCGGCGCGCCAGCGGCTTGCTGGTGAGCTTTGAATAGTTATTTCAAGGAATTTAATCGAAAGATAACTTGATTAATTTAATTAAGGGCATTTTTGATCAAAATTCTTGATAATGAAAAATTGAAATAGCTTGATATATATATATATAATTTCATTTATATATAACACTATTGGCATTTGCAATGAATTAATTTGGAGAAGAACCATCAGCTTGAAATGTGAATTAATATTTATATTTTTCAATATTGATTTGTATAATCGTATGGTAAAGTAACAAAAATAACCGAGCTCACAAAGGGCGAGCACTCTGTTCTATTAATTCAAGGCATTATTTGCGCGTCCTTTTCCGCCATATCTTTCAAAGATACTGAGAGAAATTTTGGAACGCTTTGGAAACTTGTTGAGTAACTAACAAGTCGTCAGCTCGAAGGTTAATAACATTTTCTTTACTCATTATTCTGTTTTAAACGTTCCTATTGACTTTACTAGTAAGCGTGATACTTATTTTGGATAAAAAAAAGTTTATTAATGATGTAAAGTTTATTTTATAGCCTTTATATATTATATTATATTATACTCAGTGCTTTATTGTGACGGTACTGCACATGGCACCTTTTTTAATGTGGGGAAAAATTATTAATTTTCTTATATTTTAACATTTATTATTAATTTATTATAATATTGATTTATTAAAATTGAATTATTTTAAAATCGTGCGCAATAAGAATTAAACTAGATGCTGTGTTTTAGCTATAGTTTAGGCAATCCATCACTGAGTGCAGCACCTATTTTTTTACAAAAAAAGGCACTAATTATACTGATTACTTATTTTAGCATTCTTGGCGTATTTAGAGTCATCTGTAAAATTCAAAACTGGTTACTTCGCATTTTCGTGATTTAAAACATGCATTTCGCATATCGTAATTTAAACATGCATTTCATTTCCAACCACCATGGGCATGGTTGTTTCTTTATTTTGGGTATAAGAAGTAATAACACGATAAGGCACATACTACTTAACAGATTAAACTGAGCCCTGCTAAAACACTGATGTCACTGATTTAACTTGAATTAAAATACAGTGAATTCATATAAATCTGTTAATTAAAAAAAATCAGTGAATTCAAATTAATCAATGACATCAGTGATTTAGTAAAAGCTGATTTCCCTGATGCCAATCAAGGTACGTAACCCTAACCTTAAGCATAATCCTAGACATTTTTATCATTTCTATTAATGAGTGAAGTCTGTGACATCAGTGAAATCTGGGTTTTAGTAAATCTTCCATGATAATAATAGTAATAATGTTCTTGTTCCTCTAAATGTTGTTGTGGTATATTTCAGCATGTCTAGCTATTGGACAAAACGCCGAAAACTACATGCTGAAGTTGACAGATATATGGGTCTCATTAATCAAACAGTCTTGAGTGACTCTGGTGATGATGCCAGTATTTCGTTTGCAAACGTTGAACTCAATGGAGTCAACAAATTGTCATCATTATCAAACTCAAGCAATGAAGAGGCCGGTGTAATGAATAATTCTGAAATGCCACATTACTTTAGTGATGAACACTGTAATAGCGAAGAAGAGTCTCAATTTTTTGATAGTGATTCATCCTTTTCAACAGATGATGAACCAAATGAATGTACTGAACTGCAAAATGATCTGGCGAAATGGGCTGTTGAAAATAAAGTATCTCACTTGGCTGTAAGCTCTCTGCTTGGAATTCTTCGTAAATGGTTTAGTCACTTGCCAAAAGATCCAAGAACATTATTAGGTACAGATACAAATATTGTGAGCAGACCAATTGCTGGAGGTGTTTATTCTCACTTAGGCATTGTTGATGGATTGACAAGGTTTTTGTCCCGTTCTGCTATTCTTAGTTGTTCATCAATAGACCTACAAATTAATATTGATGGGTTGCCTTTATTTAAGAGTAGCTATATTTTACACTGGTTTAAATAATGCTTTGGCTCAACATATCTTTGAAGGTTCACCATGTCTTATGCCATTGTTTGTTTTGCGGAAGATAACTCAATTGCAATTGTTCCAATGGCATGGTTAGAGGACGACAAGACATTCTGGCCACCTTATGATGATCAAATACTCATCGACAAGGCTGTCAGAACTAGTGAATCCCCTAGTGAAGAATGGGCGAAGTACACTGTGAGGATCCTAGGAGTATCAGGTATTTATTTAAGCTGATGTTCACCACAGGCTCACCCTTGTCAGTCTGTCTGTCGCATACTACACTATGAATTACGACATATCTCTTTATATTAACACATGAATGTTATTTACTCCAAGGTAACTATGAAAATACTCGGCAAAAGCTACGAACTGCAGAGATGTGGTCAGACATTGACAGCAGCTCTGAATCTAAAGCACGGCACAGAAGGTTGGTCAACTTTAAATAACTACATTAGCCATTTTTCTATTGTGTGAATTTACTCAATCTAATCCACAAACTTATTTTTCCATTTATTTATTGCTTGACTTTTATAGTTTTTGGTTTCCATTCATGATGTTGTGAATAGCTGAAAAGTTTTTAAAATATCAACTATATATTATGAAATTTGTTTCTTATATAGGGCGCCAAAAAGACTATTTGATACAGATGATGATACATGTGTGGAAACTCATCCATTAGGGAAAAAGTCGAGGAAGCAGTTTAGTCTGTCAAAGCAACTTGCAGCTGCACCAGTGTTATCATTCCAAGAAACATCTACAGTCCAGCAACCCACCACTGTTGAGTCTTGCTCTGCTTATAATCCTACTAGTTCAGTTTCAGTGTCATCTTGTTCATCAGATCAAGCTACTCAAGTTTCAGTAAGAGCTACCAGCCAATCTTCTCTTTCTTCTTTTACCTCTCCAGTACCAACCATTAGGACTATTCATTCGGTGGCAACGGATTCTGTTGATGCAAGTAAGTAGTACATGCTCATGATACATTATGTACTTTTAACTATAGTATTGTTGAGTTTATTGTTGTTTTAAAAAAATGTCTTATTAAAAAAAACCAGTGATGCAGCCTAATTGTCATTGTTAGTTTTTTTGTACAATGACCTTTATTAGCATTAGTTTTTACGATTTTACAGCAAAATATGGTTGTTTCAGGTACAAGAATAATCCTTACGCTGTTGACAGAGCTAAAAGCGTCAGTCAATGAGCTTCAAAAGCAGGTGACAATGAACACCAAACTTCTACAGACATTGACTACGGGAGCTTCTGAAGTAGATGATGAATTGGACGTTGATTTGCCATTGCGAAACAAAGCAGCATTGGATTTGTTGGAACATGACGTTTCCAACAACAGAGCTCTATTCAAGTCATTGGTATATTAAAACTTTTTAGCATACTAAAACATAACATTGATGCCTATTAGATCATGCTTATTGATTAATGACGTTAAATGTGACGGTTGACTGATGATAGCCATGATTCAGATCCAATTCCCATTCATTATAGATTAAGCACTTAGCTACCAAAGGAGGCAGAGATGTAAAAGATGCCACCAAAAGAATGATGGCTGAGTACTTCACAACCGAATTGGCAATTGAAGTGAACTGGACTGGGCAAGGTGGGAAGGTTTCTTTCTGCAAGTTGCACTCAGCCAACATTATTTGCAGTAAGTCAACAGGTTTACATTTAGTATGTATTTTGGTATGGAGTTGAGTGATTATTTAGGACATAATTATATTGTCAGCACATTTTACCATTGGTAATTATTTCAGTTTTTATATTTTCATATAAAATGTAAAATTAAATGTTTAACAGAGGCAGTTAGAAAAAATTACGCAACACGTGATGCCACAGATGCAGAGATACAGCGGGAGGTTGTGCGCTTTCTGCACGGCGCACAAGATCGTGATGGTGGCCGCAGGAATCGAGATAAAAAGAAGGCAACCGATCAACAGTTGTCAAATTTATCTTCTGATTCATTAGAACATGTGTTGTAAATAAATAATTTGTTTATATTAAAAAAATTGTTGTTGTTCATTTAAAACCCCTGCAGATTAATGTGATATCATTTGGTTTGGCTTTTATTTGAAATCCCTGGTATACAATATGAAATGTAACTTGAGTTTCTTTGATAAAGGAATAATTGTGAAATTCATGTGATCTTGCTTCTTCAAATTGTGCAGATTTATGTTCTTGACATTAAATCGAAAAGCAATTGCTTCTTGATTTAATTTAATATGTTTAAAACCCTTTAGATCTTGAAGATTGTGACTAAAATCCCTTCCCCAATCATGAAAGATAACAAAAAAGTTTCTTTGTTTAAGAAATTAATTAAAGAAAAGCTGTGCCTAATTGAACTTGATTTCTATCACTGACAAAGAAATGGGTAACATATCTTAAGAATGTATAAGGAACATGCTTATTAATAAATTCCAAAAAAATTATTTATTGTGGCCCCAACCTTTCAATAGTTTTCCTTAGTGATGTCACCAGACTTATTTCATTCATACTTTCATTTAAATCATTATCTGATTAACTAATTTACATAAGAACGCAAATTTAAATATATTTTAAATAAATATCACTTTTATGTTTAATTAAAAATGTATCTTCATGATATTTATCTAAATATACATGCAATTTTATCCAAAACGTGACAAAATCCACTAAATTCAAAAATTCGCAGAAAAATTATTGACCCAAAAATGGTTCGTTTTCCGCTATTTTAGGAAGTTAAACCTTTATAGCTAAATATAGTTTATAGAAAACACGGAATCAAAAGTAGCGGAACAAGTAAAAGAAGCTGTGATCAGCGTCTACATGACACTATAACTTATATAACTATCGGTAGAGATGGTGACTACGAGAATATACACAGAAAGCATGTGCTGTAATATGTTAAAAAAATATATACATGAATATTCCGAGAAAGAACAGCTGGATAAAAGCAATAGTACACCGACGTCAGGCCGCCATTACGCCGCTCAGCGGATGCCGACATCGGACCGATAGATTGCCGATGGGCAAAAATCTGTCGGTCCACCAGCGGCAGCCGACAGCGGACCGACAAGTTTACCTCTATCGGGCCGCTAGCGGTCCTCTCACGTTTTGCGTGACGGGTAAAACCAATGTTTGAACAAGGATACCACAAATTCTGGTTACAAAAACAGATCCCAATTTTATATCCTGCATTATGGATTATTGCACAGAAATTGGCGACTGCTTTCCCGTCTTCTTATGTGGTAGAACTTTGATTCAGGGCCGTTATGAACCTCATCACACACAAAAAAATAACCCACTAGAAATTAGAGCTCGTGGGGATTTGCGGTTGCTACCTACAAAAATTGAGCCAGACATCAATACACCCATAACATCAAGTTCATCCAAGTCATTACATTTTTTTAAACAAAATTATAAGTTTAAAAATTACTTCTTCAACAAAATGTTTTTTTTTTTTAAATTTGTAATCTCTATGCATTTATGTTGTATTTTAATTTGGGGGTCCGTGGGCAAGTTTTCACCCAAAAAAGGGGTCCATGGGTCCAAAAAGTTTGGGAACCACTGGTCTAAGCAATTTTTTCCTGCTTGCATTTGAAAAAGATTTAACAGACAATCTGAATGCTGAAGCATTTTTAGGTAAATTCAGTGCTAAACCACGACGTTTGCAAATTTGAAACGTAAAATAATATAAGTTCGCAACCAATGCCCAGGGGCCCGGCGAGTTTTAGGGACCCGGACTGAGCTGGCCAATCAACTTTTTAAAATATTAATATCAGCACGGGGGCCCGTGTCACCCCTGCCCAGGGGCACGAAATTTCTGTCGATGGGCCTGTTCGCAACCTTGTAATAGTTTTATATATTGATATCTTATAAGGACAACTAGCAACTTAAATAAGTTAATAAAATAACATTGGCTTCATTTTTATACATATGTATAATAAAGTACAAACTCCGTGATTTCTGAGTGATGTTATTTAATTTGCAAATGTACTTTTTAGCAGAATTAATTTTATTTTAAATTGAATAATTGCGACTGTTGTTTTTGATAGATCTGTTCTTTGTTTTCAATATTTTATTAGAAATATCACACAAATAGCTAAGCTTTATTCGTGCATCTTTGTCGTTCTTCCCGGGTTGTACGTTAAATAAACAGTATAATAATTTAAATCAGGTATCTAATATGTAACAATTGTGTAGCAGAACAAATGGTCAATATATTTATAACAGGAATCAGAAATTGCTCAGCCTCAGTAAATTTTTATCATTAAAACTCTTTACTATTTAAATTATTAACAAAACTGCAACATGCCATGCATTATTGAAACGTAGTTAAAATTATATATTTCTAATTAATAGCTAAACAATCGGTACTTAAATGCACCATTCAAGATATGGAACTGCAACAAATTTCTTGGGGTTGGGGACTCACTGAGATCCCCTCCTCAAACCCCTCCTCAACGTTCGCAAGCTTTTAGCGCTTCGCGCCTCCATTTTCGCCTTCCCACCCCCCGAACATTTCTTCTACCCCACCAGGGGCGGATTTAGGGGGCATGCCCCCCCCCCCCCCCCGTTATCGCAAGTTTAGGTAATACATCATTAAATTATCGAAATATTTTAATATTTTTTGTTCTAAGACCAATTTTCAACATTGAAAACAGTTTTGGCCCCCCCGTTCAATGTTTTGCCCCCCCTCCCCGTCAAAGTTGTCTAGATCCGCCCATGTGCCCCATGATCATTTCTTCAGCACCCCCACCCCCCGAAAAAAATGTCTTCGCCCCCCCCCCCGAAAATGTCTTCGCCCCCCCCCCCAATCCAATATTCCTGGCTACGGGCCTGTGGCTAAGTGTGCTGGTCATTTGACCTTGTGTCATATTATTTAGTTTCTTGTAACATTTAGTATTCTCCTGGCTAAGCAGGGTTGTTAACGATACTCTTAAAATGTATCGTCAATACCGATACCAATACTTCATGAAAATAGTATCGCCAATACCAATACAAATACTCAAGTAAAAATGTATCGGCAAAATCGATACCGATACAATACCGATACTTTTGAGAACAACAAAATGTTTTTATTTAAAATATAATGAGTGCAAGTTTCTCAGGTTTTTTAAAAAAGTAAAAACAATTAAATACAACGTCAAATCACAATTTTAATGCTAATCTCTTCACCATTTGGCAGCACATAAGAAGACCATCATTTTTAAAATGATCATTGCTTAGCCTAGAACAGGGGTGGGCAACCTGCAGCTCGCGAGCCGCATGCGGCTCTTTCGGTGTCAAGTTGCGGCTCTTTCGATGTCAAACGGCGGCCTAATCATATACCATAATCTTGAAACCAAAAAATATGCAATTTTTTTTACTTTTGGCTCTTCCATCTCAAAAGGTTACCGACCCTGGCCTAGAAAGTAATGGCATAAAAAACACGCCCACCCAATGAAACCAGGCGCTCAACTGCAGCACTAGCCGTAATTCCTGTGTTTAGTTGCAAGTATAGTTCATTAATGCTTAGGTAGACTGCTAATGACAGCATTTCTGATGAGTTATCTTCAAGACATCTGTCTACTTCAGCAGAACTGTTACTATTAAGCAATTCGTCCTTGTTAAAGTTAGTAGCTATTTGGAACAAACAAAATCGCTCATCTTTGGCTGCGGCAATCGGCACGTATCTCGTTACTCCCGGAGGCACTCGATGGAATTCCACTTACGATTCTGTTGCAAAATTTTATTGTTTACTATCCAATCCAGAATTAGAAGTTAAACTTGATATGATGTTTGATAACATTGACATCAAGAGACTGACTCCACAGCAGAAAATATTCAGAGCAGAATACGTTGAAGTATTTGATCCATTGTGTTGTGGACTGGGCATTTGGTAAGGAAAAAATAATATTGGATGTGGCTATTTACTGCCCACACTAACCGTTATAAAAGGTAAAGTACAGGTAATGATTTTGCGACATAAACACCCTCTCACGGTGTGTGAACCCCTTATTAGAGTTGTTATTGATTGCATTAATGCGCGATTCTATTTTATATTTTCAAATCCAGAGGCAAAACTGGCAGCAATGGTCAATCCAAAATTTAAGACCAGCTGGACAGACAACTTGGATCACAAGGCAGAAGTTGTAAAAACCTTAAAGCGTGCCTGCAGTGCACTTCCCATTCAACTTACTCTGCAGGGTGGTCCAGCTTTAGTACAGTCAACTGTACAGATATCTGAATCTACAGATTTTTTTGCTTGTTTTACTGCACGGCGGCAGAACCAGGATGAATTGCTTAATAGTAACAGTTCTGCTGAAGTATTTGTAATCGAAATATTTAAAAACATTTATGTTCTAAAATATTCGTGTCCATTGGATGGTGAACTTTTTTATGCAAAACAAAAAATAACCCATATAACCCATATCCACCAAATATGATATGGAGATATAGGCTTATATTTTAGTCATACCCCTACTATTGACTGATCATTGAGTGCAACGACTAGTGCTAGTGCATACTACAATATTTTATATGCGATGACAATATACAACTGTTACTATAACCAAAATAAAACGAAAGAAAGAATGTATAACGTTGACACATGAAAGAAAGAACAAAACAAGATACAAAAAATGAAAAATGAAAACCGACGATAAAAATTTTGCTTTGAACGTTTGAAAATTGCCATGCGTTTAGATCAAACAGTGCCATTTTACAATAATTTTTTAGAGCATTTTCGAAAAAAAATGCTCTTTTGTCCCCGTTTTGTCTGTCTGTCTGTCTGTCCGTCTGTCCGTCATCACCCTAGATCTCAACAACCATAAGTCCTAGACCAATGATGTATATATCATTTTGTAGGTCTTGGCCTGCCAAGAAATGACTTTTTTCCATTTCGCGATCTGACCTCTCAGGGCCGTAAAAGGGGGCTTAGTACCGTTTTTTGCTATATAAGCTATATTAATAAAGGAGCGCCTATATCTCAACAACCATAAGTCCTAGACCCATGATGCATATATCATTTTGTAGGTCTTGGCCTGCCAAGTGTACATCAAAAGTCCATTTCGCGATAGGACCTCTGAGGGCCGGGCTTCAGGGCTCCTAAGGGGCTTATATATTATATATACACCTTGTACGTTCAATAACCCATTCATTTGGTGCGAAATACTGCAGCACGTAGTTTCACCAAGATTTGTTAAGAAACTCATCAAATGAAATAGTAAGCTTGTGTTCTGAGTTTAATTGAAAGTATCAGAGCTACGCAACAATTGACGGAGTTTTCGGACGATTAAATGACTATAATTTCGAATGTTTTCAATTATGAGTCCTATTTCAGTAACCACAAACCACTTGTAGTTAGATTTAAGAGAAAATAATTTTTTTTTCAAATATAAAGAAACGTCTTTATAATATTTTTTTACAGATATATGCATTACACAATTGAATTTATAAACATTTCCAAAATTTAAAAATATTTACTGAAAGTAACAAACGTACTGATACATAACAAGAAAATGCGCTAACACGTCCTGTGTCCAGAATGGAACAGGCTTAATTGCTTGTTTTAATTTGTTTATGTTCATGTATTTATATTCAATTAATTGTTTTTAACCACCCAAAATTTTATTGTTTGATGAACTCAGCATATTATTTAATAATATAATGTGTTAATTATATGATACAATAGTTATACAATTTAATACCATTCAATTAATTAATTTTAATGAAATGAAGTAAATACTAAAAAATGAATCAATAAATAAAAACAAATGTATAAATATAAATAAGCACAAATGAATTAACAATTCATACATATACACAAGCATACAGTACGGTATATAATTTATTGCTATATAACCAATAAATACTTACAGTATATACTTTAATATATATATGTGTGTGTGTGTCTGCAGGGGTGGACTGGGGAGTTCAAGCGGCCCGGGAAAAAAACAAAAAGCGGCCCTAACTTCATGAATTTTATTTTCATTGTGCATTTTTTCCATCCAAACCTGAGGGCCGAGGCCTCCAAAGTCATGGGTCACTTTACACATTACATTATACAATAACAAAAAAAGATAAATGGAACAATATATAATTTATAATTTTATGTAAAATATCAAGAATGCGTCAATTCAAGTTATAAATCAATTTATTCGGACTGACTGTGATGGTGTTTATAGTATAAACAATTTCTTTAAGCTGGGTGCCATTTCGGCTACATGATCTATAATTGTGTCATTATTCAGTTCACTTAGAACATCGATTTCTGTTGACATAAGCATACAAGCTTCAAGGTGTGTAGAAGACAATGAGCTTCGCAAGCGATTCTTAATGTATTTCAGTTTAGAGAAAGATCTCTCACAAGCTACTTGGGTAGATGGCAGAGTCAGTAAAAGTTTATATGCACTAAAGAGATCCAGCGAACAGGACATTTTTTGCAAAATTTGCATTTTTGAAGTTCCTCACTCTTATCCAGAACTTGGTCGTCCCAGTGTTCATGTGGCGAATCTTCACTGATGCTGTCCTCTACTGAATCATCGAACATTTGGAGAAGGTATTCGTCGGGGACAGAATTTTTAAATTTGGCGCTTTCATCAAATTTAACGAGAACACTGCTAAGGCGCTGCATCGCTGATGTAGCCAAACCTTGTTGTTTAATATTCTGAAAATTCTATGGATCAAGACAGGCAATATCTGTGTATAAGGAATCGTGACTTTCAAATCGCTTTTTAATAGTTTTTATAATTTTGTCCATGATGCAGTTATGAACTTCAATGCAATATCTGTCCGCTGCATTATTTCCTACTACCTTGTGCGTTCTTCCCTCATTAGACATCGCTTTTGCTTTGCGTAAACGTTTCTCTACAACATTTTCCTCATTGGTAATTTCAACATTTTCTTCTTACAACTTGTTATTAGCCCAGGACACAAATCGTTTGGCACTGTCGAGAACACCATCGAAATCTTTTGATATATTTTCTAACAACTTAACAGTACATTCTACATTACGATATGCTTGCAGTGCATCCATTCCGGTGGTTTGTAAATAACTAGAAAGCGATCCTGTGTGCTGGAATATTCTTAAGCATAATTTTGCAGTGACAACCGTTTCAAACTTAATAAACTTATCTAGTAAAGTTTGAGCTGCATCCCTGATTTTTGCATTGAATGCGTTCGATTGTGCTAGTTTTTGTAACGTATAAATCAATTCAATGTACGATGATGAGTTTGGATCATCAAAATTTCCAAATATTTTTTTAACGCACTTTCTTTAGCCCATCATCGCGTTACACCAATAATATTTAATCTTTGGTGTCTAGATTTCTGTTGATGATTGACCCAAACATCCATTCTTTTATACAATTCTCTAAAGAACACCGCACATGCGTTAAGCAGTTAAAATATGCTAATTGAAGAGGTCGTGGTTTGAGTGGTATCACTTAGAACAAGATTCAATGCATGTGCGTAGCACCAGACATGAATTTGATGAGTTGCAACGTCACTCCGCCATTTAGTGAACCCATTGTACTGTCCTTGCATATTGGCTGCCCCATCTGTAGCATTACCGACACAATATTCAAGTTTTATGTTACATTCAATGAGTTTCTATTGAAATAATTCAAACATACCTTTTTCCAGTAGAAGATGTACAGTTTGCAACGCATATCAATCGCTCATGAGCTTTATCTGTTACAAATCTTATAATTATTGAACATTGGTCCTTCACACTTACATCCTGAGTAGTATCTAATTGAACGGAAAACATACCAGCAGATTTACTTTCCTCCAAAATGGTCTTCTTTATTATTTTTCTTATTACATCAATGATATAATTCAATGTCGTCTTCGATATGAGGGTAATCAAATTTCCTCTCCCCTTATTCGCCAAATTAGATGCATGTCTGTCATTACTTTTCTCAATAACCATATCAAGATGTTTTTTAATTACTAGGTCAAATTTTGACAAGAGTAATAATATTTCCAAGAAATGTCCATGATCGATTGCATCGTCGTATAATGTATAGCCAGCATCATTTTTTGACCGATAACTCAGACCACGTTTTCCAATCATTTTCAGAATCTCATTAACTCTTTCCAACACTAGTCTCTTGTCTTGAACTTGTTGGCACCTTTTTTTTATTTTGCTGAGAGAATAAAATGCTATCAATGTCTCTTTCACTTACAGACATCATATAAGCTTCCACACATTCCTCGTGATATTTGCTGTTTTCATGTTCTATTCTTTGATGCACATGTTTCCAGGAATTCATTCCAGCTGTGAATGAGTCGAACGTACGGTCGGTCGGTCCCACATTGTGGGACATACCCGGAGTCCCGGTGGCCCAGTCCACCCCTGTCATGGCGGCCCACCGGGAATCTTCCCGGTGTCCCGGCGGCCCAGTCCACCCCTGTGTGTCTGTGTGTATATAACTGACAGATCGATAAAAAAATAAAGTTTTCTTTTCTGTTGTTCATTAAAACATTGAACAAAAAGTTGACAGAAAGAAAGTAAATGAATGAAAGAATATAAGAATAACATTTATAGGCAGCCGATACCGATACTTCGATACTAACAACCCTGTGGCTAAGTATGCTGGTCATTGGACATTGGATCATTGTGGTTTCGTGTATCAGTTTGTGTTATAGGCCTACTGCCTTAGTGTGCAGATCATTCATTGTGTTTTGTGTTTCTTTTGGAAAGGAGAATGTAACGTGTGTTTATAAAAATGAAAGTAATTAATATGTTATCAAATGTGACTAAACAATAAAATAATACAGAACAATGGACATTTTAAACAAGTTAACTGGTTAAGTATCTATGAATTTCAGTCGTGAAGTGAAATCTTTTAAGATCGATTATTACACGACTTGTTAATTGTTAATGGGATTCAACTAAGATAGTTTAATGTACCTGTTTGCCAACCCTAGCCATTTAGTACAGTGGAAGAAACTGTATGTATCATTTCTCAGTAAATATGTAGCATGTGACAGAAATAGAATAGTTTGTGGAGCTCTGAATTAAAATTAAAATATCCTCAACTGAAAAAAAAAACTTATATTTAAAAAAGTTTATATTCAATTGAACTTTGTAATTTTAAATATTTTTTAAAATATTAACCAGTATTTATCTTCGCACACATTTCAAAGAAATCAACAAAAAAACTTTACATTTAACAGTTTAAATTTTTAAAAATTTGTTTAGTTTTAGTATTTTTTATTTAAAAAACATTATCCTTTCATAATATTTATCTTTTCAAGAAAAGTTTACAAGTGATGTCTATGCCAAAAAAATTAAAGCAAATAAAGGAAAGAAAGCTTTATATTTCATAGTTTAAAGTAGTTTTAATTAGTTTAGTTCATTAGAATAGTATTAACCTTTCTTTAGCATTTATCTTTGCAGACATTTCAAGAGAAGCCAACAAGCAAGATTCAAGCAAGCAAGGGACTCAAGAAAACAGAAATCTTTAAACAGGAAAGTAAACTTTATATTTCATAGTTTAAATTAGTTTTAATTAGTTGAGTTGATTTGAGAAGTATTAACATTTCTTTAGTATTTATCTTGACAGACATTTCACGAGAAGTCAACAAGTGATGCCTACCCCAGAAGTGATTCAAGCAAGCAAGCAAGGGACTCAAGAAAACATAAATCTTCAAACAGGAAAATAAACTGCTTCCTTGTTCATTTTTCGGTACAATTTAAATTTACACTCAAAAAAATTAGTATTACAATGAATAGTACAAAATACATGTAGTCAAGACTTTTTCAGTTTTTGTACACAAATGTATTTTTAGGTTTTTTTTAAATTGTATTTTTTTCCAGCCATATATATTAATTAGCTTGTTTTTTTAAATAATCCATGCAGTTCGAAGTAATAAATTTTATAATTTTTATGTTCACAAATTTTCTATCCCCTTTCTTTTTTCTCCGTTTGATAAATTTTCATGTAGATGTGTAGAAGGGCTATTTCCTTTTTTATTTGTCATTTGTCTAGAATTGCTTACAGTCATAATTTGATATTTTGGATACCCTTCATCGTACTGTCAGCCCAGACATCTAATCAGCAGCAATCTTTTCACTGTATGTGATGTCCATGGTAGCCTCTCCTGGCTCTTTTGTTGGCATTCACTTACCTTAGTTGTGGTATACCAGATGGTCATCAGCCTATGACCACCGTGTCCTGCATAATGTCTTGTAGAAGTTGGTCATGCTTCATGCATTTGGGGTGATTCTGCCATTGTGGTTGCTTGCAGCTGATGGCTGTTTGCATGCTGTTGATACTTGATCACCTTGACATTGGACTTCTTGACTGTCCATTTGATGTCAAGAAAATGTGGCAGATATATCTGAGCTGGGATGTGCAGTAAGTGCTTGTTGTGGAACTATGTCCATAATAATTCACTATAGTACAATTTAGATTGGGCTGAGAAAAAAGAGAGAGAGAAAAAGGAAGAAAAAATATCTTAAGAAGAAATGTTCTTCAAGATTGCTCAGAATACAATCAACTTACAGACTTAAATTCATCAGGATTGTTCAGTACACAATCAAGTTACATTCTTACATTCTACAGGATTGGTCAGAATACAATCAACCCTCAATAGCTCAAAAGAAAATGTGTCACTCTTCTTCAGAAAGACTAGTTCATCATTAACACAGAAATCCCATGTGACTGTGCTATGTACACTTTGTAGATGAAGATTTCTACTTCATTTCTTGGACATTTAATATATTTATTTCCGCACACAATCAAGTCAACATACAAGGACATGCATATTCAGACAAGAGATATTTGATGTTATTAATTTCTGAGCTCAAATTAATCTCTACAGACAGATTTGTCTAGATTGTTAATAACAAACTCAGATATTTTAAGATCATTATAACAAGCTTAAAGACATTGTTTGGCCCTTAAATTGAATGACATTACCAAATGAAGAAGTATGCCTCATAAATATTAACACATAGAACATTAAAATGATTTAACATATTTGTATCTGGAGCAGAGTATTTATGGCTACAATATTTCAGAGTTCAGCCATCACTAAAAACTTGCTCAGAGAGAATAATTTTATTTATCTAATTGTATTCCATTGAAATTTAAGACTTATTTCTTAGTTCAGGAACAAATACTTAACACATTCCTATCTCAGATATCGCTTCCACAACCTTGGTTTCAGATGACCAGTCAGGATATCCAATCCAAAGTGGTGAATCCTGCAAGTGTCCATGGCATGCAAACAGTCCTCAGTCACTGGCGACTATGATGGTTGGGTCATGCCCAGTGCATGAAACATGGCCGACCTACAAGATATTGTGCATGGAGACCATATCTGGACAACCATGACTGAGGTCTTGTGAATACCTGCAGAGAGTCTGAAGAGGTTTAACTTTGGACATTTCATTCTGTGTAGAGATTGTTTCTGACAGTTCTTAGGAACACCAGTATACTAGACAGGTTTCTAAAAAATCAAATTATGATTCTTGACACAAAGACAAATAGATTGGTTAATGTCCTTTCACATGTCTACATCTGTGTACAATTAGACTAGCCAATGTTCTTCCACTTGTCTACGTGTGTGCAAATATATCTGCCTATGTTCTTTCACAATTTTTCCATTTTTTACAAATTTGTGCAATATTATTGCCTCTTACTGTAAGTATTTTTAAAGGGATGACATTTTAAGAAACAATTTTCTTTCTTTTAAAAAATTAAATAAAATGCAGTTTAAAAAAATATTTGCTCCTCCTAGGAATTTCTTGATGTCATTTTAATTGTCCAGTAACTGACAAAATATTTTTTTTGTTTAGGATATTTCACGGCTAACGTTCTTAGTCTTAAAGTGCTTTCCTTTTTCTTTTGTCTCATTTTCCTTGCTATATACTTCTTAAGTCAGAAAATACAAATTTTATCATTAGGAGAGTTTAAACTAAACATTTTGAAATTATAATTATCATATCAGAAGTTAATGACAAGAAAGGAAATTAAAACTTTCCTACAGTGGCTCGCATTATAATGACAATGAACATTTGTCACTCTGTGATTTATTCTAAGATACCAGAGACAATTTAATGGCAATAAATTAATGTTTTGGGTTTTATAATGACAATATATTTAATATATTGCATGTAATAATGATAGTACACAATTAGTTACACAAATGACTCTTAATTTCTTACATCAGTAACTTAACATAAATAAAACAACTAATGTTAATCTACTATTGCTTTTACAAACTTATGTTCATTAGCAGAGTCCCTAAAACTAATGTTAATTATCATTTTTATTGTAAAACATTTAAAATCAATTAACTATCACATTAAGACATATCATAACACATTAAGTTTAAATGTCCTGCCAATACATTAAAGAAACAAATAAAAAGCATATAATACATAGTTAAATTATTGTATAGTGGCATATTATTTAACTTTTTAGCACATATTAGTGAGGGAATGTTTTTATATGACAAATATTTTAATAATTGATGTCATTGAAAGATATTCTCATTAATTTATTTTACCTAAGTTAGACATGTTTTTTTTCATTTAACTGGCTTGCAGAACTTTTTTTTACACAATAAAAGTTATATTTCTATCCCAGCTTTCATTATTTGAGCATTTTAAAATGATCAATAGAAAAAAATATAAATATATGGAAATAATTGAATGTCTCAAATTAAAGTTAGAATTTATGTCAGGGCCAATATTCATTAGATAATGTTTATAAACTAATGTCATAAGAAAATTACTCTATGTCGAATGACAGATACTCTTATTCTAACGTTACTGAAAATATGTCAAGTTCTGCTTAATAGGATAGATTCCAGAAAGTAATAAGAAAAGATAAAGGTAAATCTTTGGTCTGGTCATATGAATTAATTGTAGTGAAATATTTGTATTAAAAATTGTAAATAACCCAATGGTTACATTATACAAATGTTTAATAAACAATGACTAGTTAATATATATTGTTTTAATATCTTCATTTAGCACTAGTTACAAGTTGTATTGACATTTTTACAATAAGATTGTTAACTGTGCCAGTTAAGAATAAATTTTGACTTTCAGAGACTGGAATAATGAAAAAAAAACTTAATCAAAACAGTGTAATAAATAAAAGTATTACCGTACTTGAGATCTATTATTAATCTGTACCTTTTTTTACTAATTTGTTAAAGCAAACCAAAAGTAAATGTCCAGAAACTTACATTCACAATCAAGAATTCATCTTAATATTTTTAATACGTCTTTTTTCTCTAAATAATTAATTTTCTTCTTAGTAATATTTAACTCTCTTTTCCCCTTAAATCCATTACTATCCATCGTCCATCTATAGTGAATGAGTTTTTTTAGATCTCAGCTATCTGTCAGTGTGGTTAGTTATAAGTTCAGTAGTAGTTAGTTTATTAGTTTAAATGCAGGCAGTTGCTATTTAAAGATTACAAAGTAGTTAGTTTATTTAAGAGTAGATAGTACTTTAGTTAAAGGTTTGATCAGATTTTCTAAAATGTTTTTCTTTAGTTCATTTCAGCTTGTGTGTGAGGCCTGATACCAAGAGAGAAACGTTTATAATTATTGAAATTCAGTTTTGTAGATTTTTTTTTCAGATCATTTCATGCCAATGTTTGTTTTGTTAAAGCAAAAATTTCAAAGTTTTTTCCAGTATATTTTTTATTGTCTTGTTTTATAGTTAACTGTGTATATTCCCAATGTTGGATGTGGATCCAAGGTGGCAGAAATATTGAGATTGTTATAACTGAAAGTTACTTCACTTCAATTCAAGAAATATTTACCGAACTAAACTTGATTCAAGTTTAAAAAACAGGATAGGAAAAGATAAGATATCAGTAAAAATGAAACACACCAATAGATGTGGAGATAAAGACTTTGAAAACTGGATAGCAATGTCAAATGACATGGAGCACACATGAAACACAAAGCAAACTAGTAACTTTTGACATCTTGATACCTCACAACATTTCCATGTCAAGGAAAAATTGACAAAAATATAAGTTTCAGGATTGTTGCATCTTGATGGATGAATTCATGTATCAAGTAGAGATGGACAAGTTCTGTGGTAACAGGTGAATGACAGCCATATCCTTCAGGATAGTCAGGATCCACTCAGTTTCCCACTACCTAGCTCATGTATGGCTCCTAGAATTCCACATATTTTAGTGGAGGCCACATCACGGGCAACAGTCTTGGCTGACTGGCTAAATACATGAGTCATTTTGAAAATTTCAGTGCATTGTTTTTTCATAAATAAATATTCTAGTTAAAATATTGGTTTGAGATTTTCATAACTAAAAATAAGATCTTTAAATGCCCAACTAATCTCAGTATTTACAAAGGCTTTATGCTAGATCACTTAACATACATTTTGTTTATATTTTAAGTATTCCATTATCCATATTAGAACTAGATGGGATGAATACATTAGATTTAAAAATAAAATAATGGAACTTTTGTATATTGGTATTGGAATCAGAATCTGAGAATTTTAGCCTAAGTTTTTATTCTTTATAATGGTCTTTGGAATTAAATTTCTAAACTTTCCATAGTACCAAATTCTAATTTAAATAAATTTCAACTTATTCTAGATCAATGTCTAATAAAGGGCTACAATGCGCCCAAATGCTTACGTCCATGCACCTGATACAGGGTTACCAAACGTCAGTATGAACAGTTTGTATTTTTGACCCCTTGTCCATACTAATTTTTGCATTCATATAAGTCCAGGGTCATTCCATGTCAACTCAACCAGTTTTTAGACAATGTTCACCCGACCCCCCTTAGATCTTCCTGAAATTTTCAGGGCTTGTGGTACATTCAAAGTTGAGTGATTCCTGAAAATTTCAGGCCATTTGGTCAAAAACTTTCTGAGATATGATTTTTAAAATTTTTAATGGTAGTTTTTATTACACAAAAATTCATTTAAAAGTATTCACTTAAAAACATATCAGAATACATTTGTCAAGTAAAAAAATGAAATTCACAATAAGAAAACCCAGTCCGTCAAAGATGTCAGTTCAAACATTCAAAATTACTATGGTCCACGATAGTGTAGAAATCATGCAATTTCATGCAGATTTTTCACCAAGAAGGCGTCAAGACACCATCATGAAATTTATTTTCACCATAGCTAGTACTTGCCAAGGTTAACAAGTGTGCAAAATATGAAAAGTGTGAATTACTGTCCGCATGGTCATATGGGGGTCGCAATAAGTGCTAAAATGGACGACCATGATGCTTAAAGGGGCCCACCATGAGTACACTATTATTGATTAACAGGAATTCTCTATCAAAATAATAAACGCATATATGGTACTTACTAATTGTATAACAAACATCATTTCATGTCTTATAGGTTCTTGGCTATACCGGGTCAAATATTGATGAAAACTGTCTGAAGTGCAATGTTTGGAAATTTTTAGGGCATTCTGTGTGCAAGCTACACTTGAGATAGATATATCATATATATACAGTCGATTCCGCTTAATTGGGACACATCGGGACCGAGGCTTTTTGTCCCAATTAAGCGGCTGTCCCAATTAAACATGCAAATTTACTATTGGCTTCTTGGTTTGGTTTCTTTGAGATTTGTCCCAAATAAGCGGCTGTCCCAACTAAGCGGTGTCCCAATTATGCGGAATCCACTGTATATATATTATTCAACTCAGGAAAAAACAATGAGTAAATACTGAAAATTTCAGCCTGATACCTCTTTTAGTTTTTGAAATATTTACGTTCAAATATCGCGAAAATGTAAATGTCACGCGAACTCGCGACTACCCTTAAAAATTTTAAAAATCATATCTCAGAAAGTTTTTTGACCAAATGGCCTGAAATTTTCAGGAATCACTCAACTTTGAATGTACCATAAGCCCTGAAAATTTCAGGAAGATCTGAGGGGGTCGGGTGAACACCACTGGTTGAGTTGACATGGAATGACCCTCCATACTTTCCCACTTTTGTCCGTACTTTTAGCATTGACGGCTTTTTGAATATATTTTTTATTTTGACTTACTAACTGAAACATGAATAGTTAGATCCCAAACTTGAAGAACATTTATTGTCCATTAGACTACTGCTGAACATACGTGCATTAGCCTAGGCCTACATATCTGTATCGTTAGTCTTTTAGATTTCAACATTTTGAAATTGTAAGGAAAGTTTTATGTACAGCTTTAAAACCTAACCACTGATAAGTTGATAGTTTCCATTTAATTTTAATGAAGTTAAAAAGTTAATACAGCAAGGGCCACACACAGCTATAGATATTGTTAAATTTAAAGTTCAGGGCCAGTTACCCAGGCTGAGGCAATGTGATAAATTACATCTAAATTACATTACCCTTTGTGTCAAGTGTTAAGGGAGCATATAGAGCCTCTTAATCCAAAACATATCAACTAAATTTCTTTGTATCAAGATGATATGAGTCAGTGAGAACTGTAGGAAACAAAGGAATGGCCTTATACTGGGTATTTGGCTCCACCCATTACTTTATAAGCAGGAAAACTATATGTTCATGTTGTTTTTACTGGATTACACTATTATCCATAGAAATAAGTTTAATTGTTCACATATAACCACTAGTTTTTTTTCTTTTAAATGTTTGAAGATATTTATATTAAAATCATAATTTGTAAATATTAAGATGGCTTATAAATAACTTAAGACTGAATTGCACAATTTTAATGTGCTCAAACTTTTAAGTACCGTACAATACACAATAAATAAAAAAATAATTGAAAAAAAAATAAAGTTTAAGTTGCACAGGAATATTTACTTTACCAAATCAAAATAAAATCAAGCTCTAGTAGACAGTCCCATTCAGCAATGAATTTCAAACCATCAATTACTGAACACTATTTGGTGTTGTCAAGATTAATATCTGCTGCTTCCAGATGTCTTCTCAGCGTTATCAGTCTTTTAAAAGCTCATCTTCGGATAACTCATCATAGAAAATTAGAGCGATGAAACATCTGGTCAGAGTGTGATATATCAGGTGTGCTGTCGAATATAATTCCAAAATACTTCGCAATCTTTATATCCTTATAAAGATCTCTTTCACTTGATGTGCCAGGACATTTATAAACTCATTTTAAGTTTCAGGTGACATAAGATTCAGATGATTTTATTGTACATGAACTCTTCTTTAACCTCATTAGATGCTCTTTTAACACTGCGTCATATTACAAAGAATCTCAACCATCTCAAGAAAGTTCCCTTTGTTCAATGAAGATTCATCTTTCTTGTAGCAGCGAAATGCCAAATTTTGCTTTGCAGCATGTGTAAAATATCCTTCCACTTTTTCTTCTCACTGTCCATCACAACAACAATTTCGGCATCAATTGTTATATGCAGATTCCATACTTTGCCAATGTTTTCCATTTTTCAAGGCAGCATAAGACTGCATAAGTGCTCTTTCGAGATCTCAGGTAATTTTGGGCTCATTTTCCACCACTTCTTAAACTCAGAGACAAATTTGATTGTTGTTTCTGTAACACTAACCGCAAAGAGTCAGTATTTATTCTCATCTTGTAAAACCATTCTTTGGATAGTCTGAAATGCATCATAATTTTAATCAGTGTTTATCTAGACCCTATTCTGTAGGCTATAAAACCTAAAGACAGGGTGTAAATAAATATAATCCTTTAGCTTTAGCATCTTGTCTTGTCACACATTAAAGGGTCCTCTTATTCTGAAAAGGACTTCCTCTTTTGATAATTACATCCGGAAAATAATCTGGAATTGGTACATTTTAGAAAGAAGCATCTGATAAAATATTCCTCATTAAATTGGCTCATCATCACTTTGGTCACAATAATTTTCAGCTTCCACTTCAGATTACTTCAGAATCAAATTTGTCTACGTCCACTACATGTATTAATGCGTCAATCACTCACACTTCTTTATAATGCAGCCGCTAGCATATGAGGCTTCAGGCGGGGTAAGAGTGCGATGGATATGGTCACGCTCTTAGTCCAAGCAATAGCCGACGGCTTTCAGAGGGTCGAGTCAACGACGTTAGTTTTCCTGGATCTCAAGCAACTTACGATCGAGTCTGGCAGCGGGGTCTTTTGTTGAAGCTACAGCGGCTGTGTGTCACCGCTGAGATGTACATTTGGTTGCGAATTTTCCTCAGTAATCGTACTATCATGACACGTGTTGGGGATAGCGTGTCGAGAAAACAGACCATTGAACAGGGTCTCCCACAGGGTTCCGCACTCAGCTGTACATTATTCCTAGCTTTCATCAATGACCTGCCTGAGTTTCTGGGATGTATAAGTCTATTATATGCCGACGATTTAGCAATATGGAAGACCAGAAAGAGTGCCTTGATAGTGCACTCCAGAAGGACCTGATGTTACGTCCGCCGGATGGATAGTCCTAAATGCTAATCCTGGCCACGTACAGATCGTTGTCTAGAAGTATGAGAGAGTAGATGTAGATGTTCTGGTGACAATATTTCTATTTTCACAGCTCACGTACAGTCTCTGCTAATAAGTCAACAAACACCGGTTTCTTTGCCAATAACACAAGTTTTATTATGTTGACGCCAGTTATCCTCGCATACAGTACTTCAGTTTACGTCACACTCTTCCGCTCCTGCTCTCTAGTTCTCAGTCTCGCTCCTCTCTCACCTCCTCTCTCTCTCCTCCTCTCTTCGACTCTGCTATCTAGTCCTCAGACTCTCTTCTCTCTCTCTGTCTCTCTCCGACTCTCTGATTCTCACATACAAAATCGTCCAGCTTATATACAGTAAACGATTGGCTTGATTTATTATTTCTCAATCCAACTGACTCTACACTCGGGATAATTTATGTGACGGGTCTGAGGGTGGGAACGTGATTTGACATGTAACAAGGGACACTATGACACCCTCCAACCCTGTTAACCCTCGTGAGGAGATTCTGCCCCACGACTTTCGTAACGGTTCCAACTTCATCCTACGTGTCACGGTCACGAACATTCTTTCCAAGGTAAATTGTCTCCGTGAGCTCTCAGTACCACCGGTGACTCACAACTAATTAACATGGGAGGGGGACGATGGGGCGTGCTTTTGCGTAAATTATTCTTCTCTCTGGTCACAATGATGCACCCCTTCCCCACGCACATTTTGTTCCTAAACCGTAAACTATTGTGCTAAAATAACCCACATCGTAACAACCTATTAGCCCCAGCCAATTGTTTTTACGGTGAAGGAACAACCACTCACTACCAACAAAATACATGTGTAGTAACATACAGTTTCTCACTCTATAATAGTGATGATCCTCTCAAAAATCAAAGTAAACATAACAGTTGACCCTATCGGACCAACATACATAGAGCAACGTGCATAATAATAAAATTAAATAGAAAAATCTGAAAAGTAAGAATCATAAACGTGATCACAACAATTAAATATACACATAACTACTTAATCGCTCACACACATTCACCCACTCCGAGTTGGCCGAGTAAGCCTCCTCTTCTCTGACCTGTGAGTGTCTGCCACATGTAAATTAATTTAATTTCAAGTCTCTGAATTCCTGAATATTTCCGGTCTATCCCACATATACCCGGTTAACGTTACATAGACAATATGTACTACAGCGTAATTCTACCAATGTCGACAATTCGCGACCTGTCAAAACCAGACAATCGTTGACACTTTAGGTTGGGACTTATACGAACACTCCTAGTTCAAACAAAAGCAATCACTCATCCGCTTATGGGATGCGTTAGGATGACTACAAGCATCCAAGCCGCCATCCACCTAATCATACGATCCGAATGGCCTTAGCGAAACGATCTTTTCACTTTGACAAGGGATGAGGAGTCAGACCGCCCAAACTGCCGAAACTCGATATTTGGCGTAGTTTTGGGTATAGGTGACTAAACACTCAGGTTTGTAAGAACAATAGGACCAGCAACTCATTACTTAAGGGACGCGTCAGGATGGCTACAAACATCCAGTCGTTATCCACCTAATCATACGATCCGAATGGCCTTGGTGCCACGATCTTTAACAGCCCAATTAATGATTGCGCCGCCTTTAGTGTACAACAAATTGACCAATAAGACAGGAACGAATGGCAACCACCGAATCGCCTCTAACAAAAACGTCACTCCCGAAAACAGTATGACCAGCCCCTGTAGACTTCATTGCCATAACTGCTCACCGGTCGACCCACGGCTGATGAGCATGCCTCTATGCCTCGCGCAGGGTGGCGTCACCTCTGGTTTTACAACGGTAGATGACTGGCGCGCCCCTACAGGGCCGCCTAAACAAACAACCACTCACGACAACAGTATGCACAAACTTCTAGACTTCTCTCTCACGGAGTCCCTCGCCTTCACTGCCATAACTGCTCACTGGTTGTCCCACAGCTGTTGAGCATGACATGGTGGTGACACCTCTAGTTTTACGTCGTACAACAGACCCCTGGGTCTCTCATATATCAAACCCTCAAGTTTGATTAAAAAATTGAGCCCGCCACTCATTCACTTAAGGGACCCGTCAAAATGTCTACAAGCATTCAGCCCGGCGTCCGCCTAATCAATATGAGGCCCGCCTGCCCGTAGCGCACAACCTCTTAGCTTACACAAGGAATGAGTATGCCGCACCTCTATACAACCTTAATCCCCTTCACCTCAATCCCGATCCGCTCAATCATTTGAAAACTCAATGCTGGCCGCGCCAGACGAGGCGTGTTGCGAGGTTTCGAGGGCCCCCTGGGCTCCTCTAGTACCACACCTAACCCTCGTGTATCCAAAGAACAGCTGGGCCCTACTATCTAAAGAGACATGTATCAGAGGTAGGTGGCATGGCATCAACAAACTATTATATAGTCATGGGCCCACCCAATCTGCGAAAGGGTCTAATGTGGCGCCCTGACAATAAATGAGGCGCCCGAAGTCCCGCCTTGCTAATAGGTGATAATGACTCGGCCCTCACACAAAAATACAAAGAATGTATACCAAATCAAAATAACTACTCAAACAAAGTAAAAATAAAATGCATGAAAAGCATTAACATCTAATCAAATATGACATCTTCTACGTTCCACTGGTTCTCTTGAACATATTATGTACAACAAATTGGCGCCCCACGGGCCCATCTCCTGCTGCATGTGCTTGACAGCGAGATGTCCTGCGCCCCAAACTACTACTTGACCGATATCATACCGCCCTTTTTTTAAATCATTTAAATTGCCACGGGCCCTCCCATTATTTATAAATGGTACTAACGTTGCCCACTGACAACTACTTAGGCCCCTGACCCCTTCTCTATGTGAACCCAATCCGAACTCTTCCCTTTCATAAAACTATTCATCCCCTCTAACACGCACGAGAGATATTCCTACACGACCCTAAGATTGTTGATCTATAATTAAAAATCAGTGTATGGTTCATGACGCCATTAGCGTTTAACAACGTATAACAAAAAAAATTATAACGAGCTTATTAAATGCTAATCAAATTTAACCCAATACAACTTTGATTTTTACCGCAAATTAAAATGGGGTAGACTACAACTCAAACGAGTTAATTTAAGAAAAGGAAATACATTAAAAAAAATATGTAGGCAACTCACAAGGGTCAGTAAGAAAAGACTAACAAAATTAATTGGCCTACCTCGATGCTTCCAGTCCTCCAGTTTATGAATGAAAAACACAGGAAAAATAAAACACACTCTCTAACTATAATCTACTAAATTTTAAGTTAACTTAAAGTCATTTATCAGTGTTCGCTACTAAAAATAAAGTCAGTAATTCGTGTCTCTTTTCCACTGCAGTCTCCGGCTTCCGTCTACTGGTCCTCACGTCTATTGTTGCTGTGGTCGCTGGTTTGTTCGGATGGTGGGGTTGGTGTTGTCATTCTCTTCTTCTGTCGGTGTTCTTCGATAGCGAGGCCGACAATCTGCGTTGATTGGTCGTTAGATGACGGTCGTTATTGCCGTCGGTGTTTGCAACTCTTGTCTTATTACGCAAGACGTTACTATTTTACGAGAGAAGCAGTAGTTGTTGCTGCGTAATCTCTCCCTACAGCTGATCCATTGATAATGTAGGTGTAACTCTTGGTCGTATCACGCAAGAAGCTACTTTTTTTACGAGAGGGGCAGTAGTTGTTGCTGCTTAATCTCTCCCTACAGCTGGTCAGTTGATAACGTAGGTGTAACTCTTGTCGTAGCACGCAAGAAGTTATTATTTTGCTAAGAGTAGAGCGGTTGTTGTAGTTGTTGGTTCTTCTCTGACGTAGTAACTGCTTCCGTCTGTATAACTTCTTCAGGTGTACGTTCCTGGTCTTGAACTCAGTAAGGTACTTTTGACGAGAGAAACAGTGAAGCGCACTGCTAATTCTCTCCCTGTAGATGTGATGTAGGTGACTCAGTCGTATTACTTACTGTCAGCCTACTGCGAGATGACGTCTGTCTACACTTCTTGTTACCGTGCAGCAGGTCAAGTTGTTGTGACTGTCAGAGGTTCCGTGACGCTGTGTTGTCGAGCCCCCAGTCACCAGTTCCACTACACTCTCGATCCCTTGAAGTAGGTCGATCCAGTGACGAGATTCCCCAGTTGTTACGTCGTCCGAATGGATAGTCCTAAATGCTAATCCTGGCCACGTACAGATCGTTGTCTAGAAGTATGAGAGAGTAGATGTAGATGTTCTGGTGACAATATTTCTATTTTCACAGCTCACGTACAGTCTCTGCTAATAAGTCAACAAACACCGGTTTCTTTGCCAATAACACAAGTTTTATTATGTTGACGCCAGTTATCCTCGCATACAGTACTTCAGTTTACGTCACACTCTTCCGCTCCTGCTCTCTAGTTCTCAGTCTCGTTCCTCTCTCACCTCCTCTCTCTCTCCTCCTCTCTTCGACTCTGCTATCTAGTCCTCAGACTCTCTTCTCTCTCTCTGTCTCTCTCCGACTCTCTGATTCTCACATACAAAATCGTCCAGCTTATATACAGTAAACGATTGGCTTGGCATCCCTGATTTATTATTTCTCAATCCAACTGACTCTACACTCGGGATAATTTATGTGACGGGTACCATCCGGCGGACGTAACAACTAATTAACATGGGAGGGGGACGATGGGGCGTGCTTTTGCGTAAATTATTCTTCTCTCTGGTCACAATGATGCACCCCTTCCCCACGCACATTTTGTTCCTAAACCGTAAACTATTGTGCTAAAATAACCCACCTCGTAACACCTGACTACGGTCGGATGTTATACTAGGATATGTTGGGACTAGAGATGAACGTCTCGAAGACCGTCTACTCTAGGGAGCGACCGATATGCCTTTTTACCGATAGTCCGATACCGATATTTTTCCTCATCATTTTTACCGATACTGATATTTTGCTATTAATAATGAAAGGGTATCTTGCAGATGAAGAAGCTTAGAAGAACAAAAGATTTGAAAAGACAGACCGGAAGACCGAAGTCAGAAACACAAACCATGCCTGCATAATGTCAGAAATCTGCATGTTTATTGTTTAAAATTAAATTTATAACAAACAATTTGTTGTTTTTACTTTTTACTTGTACACAAACAGAAAAAGTAAGATAAAAAAAGTAAAAATGTATTAATTATTAATTGTAACTTCACTAACTTGTGATGAAATTAAAATAATTTTCTTCGCTAATCTTTGTAATTTTTACTGAATTTACTTGTAGCAGATTTTTTTTAAAAGTTTGAAAAATTAAAAACACTTAATTATATCAGTAAATCACTTCACTCAGGTGAACAGTTAACTGGAAGTCTATAAGTAAACTTTAAGTCTGTACACCAAAACCGGTTTAGAGTTAATAGATTTGTGAAAAAAAAAAATGTATCGGCAGCCAAATAACGGCCGGTCCGATAGTTAATCAATAGTGCCGATTATCGGTCGCTCCCTACAAAAATCGGCCGATCCGATATTAACCGATAGTGCCAATATCGGTCCGATACCGATCCGATTAACGGTTGCTCCCTAGTCTACTCGCTGTTTACCATGGGCACGAGTATCCTTAAGGAGCCATTCAGACTGGAGGTAGAGGTACGGTTCTTGCTCTGGAACCGAAGCCCAAGTACCTGGGTGTCACACTGGACAGGAAGTTAACTCTCTGCACACCCGCTGCGCCTCCGATCGACTGAACATTGTCAAGAAATTTGCGAGCACTTCCTGGGGGCTCGAGCCGATGTCCTGAGGACACTGTACATGGGTGCAGTAAGGTCCCAGATTGATTATAGCCAGTTAGTGCAGGTCTATGTGTCTCGATCGTCACTAGAGGCCCTCGACGTTGTACAAAACCAGGCTCTCCGGCTGATCACGGGCACTTTTCGAACGGCACCAACAGCAGCGGTGGAAATCATGGCAAATGTGCCGCCCCTGAGCATTCGTAGGGAGCAGGCCGTGATAACCGCGTATGAGCGGTATAAGCGGCAGGAGGAGTCCTCTGTCCTAAGGGAGATGGTCGATGGCTGGGTGGAAGGAAAGCGGCTCTCGAAAAAGTCTTTTATGCATAAGGGGCTGTCCATTATTTATGTCAACAAATTTTTGGCGACTTTTACCTCCCCCCTCCCCCTTGTCAACAACTTGTCAAACTTCCAGAGACCCCCCCCCCTTTAAAATTACGTCAACATCTGATTACCCCCCCCCCCTAAAAAGGTGGCTTCCAAAATGTTTATGTTGCAAAATTAGTAGGAATATAGTTAGTTTAATTAAAATACTGAATGTTAAGCGAATGTGTAACACAGGACTATAAACGCTGCTTAATTTTCCTATTTATTAAGTATTTATATAAAATTTTAAAAAGTAACATTGTTGACGTCAACTTTTCTTGACCTCCCCCTCCCCCTTGTCAACAATTGTCAAAAATTTTCTGACCCCCCCCCCCTCACCCCTATTTTGTTGACATAATTAATGGACAGCCCCTAATGCTGTGAGACTGTCCACGGAGATCGAGCTGCCTACCGACCGCCTAATGCTAAAGACTGTTTCCCGGGCTCCTCCTGGCGAAGCTACCTACATGCCGGAGGTCCGCACGACCCAGGTTGAAACCAATGCTGGGAAAGCAAAGGATCGCCGAACACTGCACAATGCGGCTATGGAGACGATTGCATCCTATCCGGGGGACGCTATACTGGTCTATACTGATGCTTCTGTAACCAGTATTGACGGTCGGACAAACTCTTCGTTTGGGGTCCATATCAGTTTCCCACAAACCCGATTTGTGAAAGACCATGCAGGGCCATGTGGGTCGCACAGATGACAGCCAATAATGATGCAGTGGACCACATTGTGGGGCTCATCCGGGAAGGTACTTTGCCTGCTAAGAGCATTGTTATCCTGACCGATGCGCTCTCTGTTCTCCAAGCCGTAAAGGGGACGGGAGAATGGCCTGAGCTTCTGGAAGCCATGCTGATGGCGAAACAAGGTCTTACGTCCCAACATCATGTGGCAGTGACCCTTCATGAAAGGGCAGACTGCATTGCCAAGACAATTCAGCAGTCGACAGATTCCCAAGCGCTGCCCATGGGTACAGGAAAGAACTCATTTGAGGCAGCGCGTTCCAAGATCTGTCTCTTTGGACAATCGAAGTGGTTCTCGAGCTGGGACAATGGGGTGAACGGAAGAAATGTCCGAAAGTCAATGGAGCGGCCGTCCAAAGCCGACCCTTGGTGGCAGCTTAGGAGAGTCGAGCAGGCGCTAATTGCCCAGTTCCGTACTGGGCACTGTCCTATTGGCCCGTACTTTGGGAGGTTGAGGCCCAATGTCGACATCCTTTGCAGGCACTGCAGGGATGTGGAGGAAACCGTAGATCATTTGCTTTTCGAGTGCCCCGGGCTGGCGGACCACAGGGCTTTATGGCAGTCTCCAGATGTTGAGAGACACAGCAAGTCCGATCTCACGGGCTCTAAGAGACTAAGTCTCAGCCCGCAGTTGCACTGAGAGAGTTCAGAGAGAGAGAGAGAGAGAGAGAGAGAGAGAGCATAGGAGCAATCAGACAGTATCACGTGTGGGCTGATGAACAACATCTTTTGATGAACCCTGGTTATTATTTGATCTCTTGACATATCGAACTATAGATTCATGGAGCAATTTTTTGGCCTGTCGTTGCTGACATCTACTAGGTCTTTTTGTTTAGTGTACTCCTTGTGGCTTGATGGAATATTATCAAGCATGAAAGTTAACAACTCCGCCAAGGACGGTCCCAAGCCCGGCTGGAAAAGGAGGAGGGTTGGGCGTGGGGCTAGCAACCCCATCCTGTAAAAACACCCTTTGCTACAAAAACACGAGCAACAGAGAAATCAGAAATATTTGTCCTGGGAGAAGAAGGCTCTTCATCATGAAGACCTATGAAGGTTATTTGTGGTGAAAGCCGAAAGGAAGCCACAAAGCCGACTACCCTTCTGACAACCAGGAAAATCACCATCGGTACATGGAATGTCAGGACCATGTTTGAGGCAGGAAAGATGGCACAGATAGCATCAGAGATGAGGAAAAACAACCTGATCATCTTAGGCATCAGCGAGACAAGGTGGAGACAAGCTGGACAGAGACGACTTATATCAGGAGAGCTGTTGCTTTACTCTGGACATGAAGAGGATGACGCACCCCACTCACAGGGGGTGGGACTTATGCTGTCCAAACAGGCACAGGGGTCACTGATTGGGTGGGAAGCACACGGCCCCAGGATCATAACTGCTTCCTTCCGTACAAAGAAGAAAAAGATCAAAACGAATATAATTCAGTGTTATGCGCCAACAAACGACGGCGACGAAGAGGAAAAAGATCAGTTCTACAACAGACTCCAAAAGATTCTGGAGAATTTCCCAAACAAGGATCTCACTATTCTCATGGGAGACCTCAATGCCAAGATAGGGACCGACAACGCTGGATATGAACAAGTCATGGGCACTCATGCTCTTGGGGTGATGAATGAAAATGGAGAGAGATTTGCTGACTTTTGCGCACTAAACAATATGGTCATCGGGGGTAGCATCTTTCCTCACAAAAGTATACACAAGAGTACATGGATATCTCCAGACAACACAACTGAGAGCCAGATTGATCATATCTGCATCAACAAAAATTTAGAAGGTCATTACAAGATGTAAGAGTGAAAAGAGGGGCAGACGTAGCATTGGACCACCACCTGGTGGTAGCAAGAGTGAAGCTGAAATTAAAGAGAATTCTCAACAGCATATCAGACAAAAGAGTCAAATACAACATTAGCCTGCTGAAAGACCCTAAAACTAAAGAGCAGTTCAACTTAGTGCTGAAGAATAAATATGAAGTGCTTCAAGAATTGGTGGAAGAAGAAAATAGTGTACTCAATATGTGGCAGAAAGTGAAAGAAACACTTAAGATCGTCATGCCAAGAGACATTGGGTCCAAAGAAGCATCACCAGAAGGAGTGGATCACAATAGAAACTCTGAACAAGATAGAAGACAGGAAGAAAAAGAAGGCAGCAGTCAATAACAGTAAAACCAGGGCAATAAAGGGTAAGGCTCAAGAAGAATATGCAGAAGCATACAGAGTAGTGAAGAGGAGTATTCGGAACGACAAGAAAAACTATGTGAAGGGGTTGGCAGTGGAGGCAGAACAGGCAGCATATAGCGGGGACATAAAAATGCTATACAGCATAACCAAGAGACTCTCAGGGAAGATTAACAAGCCAGAAAGACCTGTCAAAGACAAGCAGGGAAAAACTATAAACAGCCTAGATCAACAGTTAAACAGATGGGCTGAACACTTTGAAGAACTCCTTAATAGACCAGCATCTCCGAACCCTCCAGACATTGAACCAGCCAAAGTGGATCTCCCGATCTGCTGCGAAAAGCCCACAAGAGAAGAGATCAGGAAAGCCATCACCCTGATGAAAAATGGAAAATCAGCTGGACCAGATGACATTCCAGCAGAAGCACTAAAGGCAGATTTGAATACATCAGTAGAGATGATATACCCTCTCTTTGGGAGGATCTGGGATGAAGAAGACATACCAGCAGACTGGAAGGAAGGTTACCTTGTCAAGTTTCCAAAAAAGGTGACCTCAGCAACTGCAGCAACTACAGGGTATCACATTACTATCTGTACCAGGCAAGGTTTTTAACAGGATTCAATTGGACAGAATGAAAGAACCAGTCTACCCACAGCTTCGAGATGAGCAGGCAGGCTTTCGAAAAAACAGATCGTGCACAGATCAGATTGCAACACTTCGCATTATAGTAGAGCAGTCCCTAGAGTGGAACTCGCCATTGTATGTCAACTTTGTGGACTTTGAAAAGGCGTTTGACAGTATAGATAGAGAGACCCTCTGGAAGCTCCTTCAACACTACGGAATCCCACCAAAGCTAGTTAACATCATAAAGAATTTGTACAGTGGTATGTCATGCAGAGTAATCCATGGAGGACAGCTCACAAAAAGCTTCCAGGTGCGAACTGGAGTCAGACAAGGATGCTTGTTGTCACCATTCCTTTTCCTTCTTGCAATTGACTGGATCATGAAAAAATCCACCAGAGAACGAAGAAATGGAATCCAGTGGACATTATTGAGCCAGCTTGACGACCTAGACTTCGCAGACGATCTTGCTCTCCTTTCCCACAGCCAACAACAGATGCAGGAGAAGACAGATAAAGTCTCAGCCGCAGCGCTCGAGGTTGGCCTCAATATAAACCAAGACAAAACCAAGATCTTAAAAATAAACTCCACCAGCACAAATCCCGTCACCCTACAAGGAAGACAGCTGGAAGAGGTGCAGTCCTTCGTTTACTTGGGGAGTGTGTTGTGTACAGGATCTTTCGGGCCGTTAATTTGACGTCGTCACTACGTCAAGTGTGTCAGCATTCTGACCCTAAGGACAACACACACGCTAATACACAGTAGCACAACACTTAAAATATCCAAATTAGGAAAACAAACAAGGTATTCCTCAAAAACGAAAATAATAAATAAGTTTAATCCTTCAATATACATGAAAACTGAATCATCACAAGAATGCAATAGTCCGACAACTCATGTGGACATCCACAGCCTAACTTCTACAATCCACTACTCCTGGCTGTGACACTTCAACTACTGACCCATAGACTACTGACTAGTCCGTGTTAACTAGTCCCGGTCCCCTACAGTGAACTCCTTTTACCATTAAAAAACGCCATGCCCTTTAACCCGTCAACTGACCTAACACAGCTCTCATAACTAGTACACGACAAGTGTTATAGATCAGCAGGGTGGCACAGAGGCAGATGTCAAATCGAGAGTTGGTGAAGCCCGAGCCGCCTTCATGCAGTTAAAGAATGTCTGGTCCTCCAGAGAGTTGTCCTTAGACATCAAGATTAGACCCTATAACACCAACGTCAAATCAGTCCTGCTGTATGGAGCGGAAACGTGGAAAATGTCTAAGACTACACTAAGGAAATTCCAAACATTTACAAACAGCTGCCCAGGAGAATCCTCCAAATTTGCTGGCCAGACACCATCAGCAATGTCAGCCTTTTGGAAAAGACCTGCCAACTCTCAGCTGAAGAAGAGATCAGAAAGAGGCGATGGAGCTGGATAGGACACACCTTACGCAAACCAGCAGCCAGTATCACAAGGCATGCACTGAGGTGGAACCCCCAAGGTAAACGGAAGAGAGGTCGCCCAAGAAATATCTGGCGTCGAGACCTGGAAGTGGACACCATCAAGATGGGACACAACTGGAACCAGCTGAAGAAGATAGCAAAGGACAGAGGACTCTGGAGAACTGTTGTTTGTGGCCTATACCCTGCCATGGGTGAAGGGCAATGACGATGATAATGAAAGTTAACAGAATATGAAAATTCTTTTTTATAATTTTTGAATGTATATTATTATATTATTTTAATGCGATAATATTTCTGACTGTATTTCAGAAAGATACATATTACTTTCATCAGATTGCGTTTGTAAACTACGTCGCCAATTAAACCATGTGACAATGTGTGCCATTTTTTATCGCGTTTGCAAATAATTCCAGATTGATCCAAGCAGTTATAAATTGTATTCATTTACCTAAGCTCCAGACGCTCTGCAAGGGGGCACCCTGTGCTACTGTTAATGTTTTTTTTTACAATGATCGGTTAAAGATCCCGTCTAGACAGAGTTATTTCTTTTATGGCATTTAGAATCGTTCATTTTGGTGTCACCCCTATGATGGTGACATCATGTGCGGCCCGCACCCCCCCTCCTAGTGACGCCACTGGCAGTGTGTTAAATATGACATTCTGATAAGCAGTTTGTTACCATCTGCACCTCATGGACACGGACATAAAATTCCTAAATTTCGCTCCCGCGGACAACTAAACACATTTTTATTCCCGTTTATTTCATGTATGCGTGTGTCTGTGTGTATGTTTAGTTAAGGGTTTAAATTCATTCATCGCTTTGGCTTAACACTAACAAGGCCGTAACCAGGATTTTGTTTTGGGGGGGGGGGGGGGCGGCTGAGCGGAGAGTTTTATATAAGAAAAAAATTGGAACACAATGATAAAGAAGTATATTTTATAATAAAATTTGATTTTTAGAATTAATTATTAATTTGGGGGAGGGGGCTGCAGCCCCCCTAGCCCCCCCCCCCCGGCTACAGCCTTGAACACTGATATCGATTGTTTACTTTAAGAATTTATATAATTGGTTTTATTATTTAAAAATACATGCAAATAACATGAGGAAAATAAAAGTCTAAAGTTTCATGGACTAGAAGTAGAAAACTTTTCTTGTGAACCACCGGTTTCTGGACCGCTACTATAGTCTATAGACTATCAGAAAATATAGTAACCGACAAAGTATGAAATGCATCATAATTCCAATCAGTGTTTATGTAGGCCCTATTCTGTAGGCTACATAACCTAATAGCCCAAGGGTGGGCAAACTTTTTCTATGGAGGGCCACATTGAAAACTTCATTGTTATCGGCGGGCTGCATATATACATTGTGTACTTAATTACAATTTACTACGTCTGAAAATATGAAGTTAAGATAATTTGTCCTTTTATTTCACATTCACACATCGACATGGATCATAGCTTATACATGCAAACGGGCCCACCCCTGTAATAGCCTAAAGACATGAAGCTATAATAATATAATACGTCAGTATATTTGAAAAAAAAGAGCATTATAATAAGTACAGTAATGTGGACACAATGCTCCCAAGACAGATTTGTTGTACATGTAAATATATATATATATATATATATATATATATATATATATATATATATATATATATATATATATATATATATATATTCATTTCCAGTGTGCGTTAAATCGAAAGCGGAAAACAAGAATTCAAAATGGCGTCATCCCCTGTGTCTCGATTAAATTTTTCTTTTTGATATTATCTACAGTTTTCAATAGTTATTGCGGGGTACAGCTAGTATAATATATATATATATATATATATATATATATATATATATATATATATATATATATATATATATATATATATATATATATATATATATATAAAGTATGTATATATAAAGTTAGACACAGTTCTTTGATCTTTTTTTCCATAAAAACCAAGTCAAGGGTACAAAGTCCAAATATCAAAGATTAAAGTTCGAATTTTTATTTGTGTAAGAATTATTATAAACTAGGAGCTGTGATACATTGTTTACTTGATTTTCTATCATAATGGCAGCTAATACTGGGTAAATATATAAGATAAATGGTATGTAATTAAAATTAGCTTATCGTCCTATATAAACACTGGCGACGGTGGCAATTGGAATTAATTTCGATTGATTTTAACGCTGAGCAACTCCCTTGTCCCTAATACTTAGACTTTTAGACTTAGTCGACTTAGTAACACGACTAACACATATTTAATATATACAGTACTGTCCGTACCAGTATATTATTTATTAGTTATAATTAAGTAACTGGCTAACTTTATTAGTTCCTAAAAATTAAAAGTAAAATTTTTTTACTGTTGATCTTGTTTATCTTTGCAATTTATGATACAGATGAAAAGTGCTCTAACTTTTATTGATGATTGTTAATAATAAATTATATATAAATTATAATAAAATAATATTATGCTAAATTATAGTCATTCTTATAGTAAATATTGTACAGGACTATAATTTATAGATATCATGGATATGTGACCAAAAAAAGTTCTTTAGACAGTCTTGTGTATATAGGCTACTGAGTTTATACTGAATAATACTGTATATAATTTATTATAATATATTATTTCATTATATTATCTGTATTTTTACTATTATGCCTAATCAAATGCGTATAAGGAGCATTTGAGAATTTTTCAAGTATTTTTCTTTAGAAAACTTGCTGGTAAAACAGTTTTCATAACTGGTGCAAGTCGAGGAATAGGAAAAGCTATAGCTCTCAAAGTTGCAAAAGATGGTGCAAATGTTGTTATTGCAGCTAAAACTGTTGATCCCCACCCTAAGCTTCCAGGAACAATCTATACAGCATCTGAAGAAGGTTTGCCCAATACCTGAAAATATTTATCATTTATCAAATATTTATAAAATGAATAAAATATGAACTAATATTTATGGATAAATATTATTTCTAGTATGCAAAGCTGGAGGAAATGCTCTACCTTGTGTAGTTGACATTAGAAATGAAGACCAAGTGAAAGAAGCAGTTCAACAAGCAGTCACCAAATTTGGAGGAATCGACATTTTAGTTAATAATGCTAGTGCTATTTCGTTGACTCCGACTTTAGCAACTCCTATGAAAAAGTATGATTTGATGAATGGAATCAATGCAAGAGGGACATATTTATGGTTTGTTTCTTTGTCTATCAGTAAAAATTCTTAAATAAAATACAGTTAGCTAGACATAATTATTGTCTTGGAAAAATTGTCAAAATATTAACATTGTATGTGTAAGATTTATTGAAATATTATGATACTATTACAGGGTGTTTATCAATAAAAAAAAAAAACCTTTAAATGTATTTCAGTTCACAGGCTTGTTTGCCTTATCTTCTCAAAAGCCAGAATCCACATATTTTGAACTTGAGTCCTCCATTGAATATGTCACCTTTTTGGTTTAAGAACCATGTTGGTAAATATATTTTATCCTTCTAATTAATTATCTTGAGCATATTTAGAATCTTCACCTAGGTTGCTTTTGTTGGATGAAGCTGAAATTTTCTTTTATTTTGTCTTTTTGCATCTGCGAATGGGTCAATGACACAGTCTGATCACAAGAAATATTCAAATTGGCCTTGTGCCTTTTTTTTTTTAATTTCTTTTTAGAGCTTTATCTTTATTCAAATATACTTGATCGAATTTTTACATCCTAAAATTTTTTTAAAACAAGAAACTTTAAAATGTGTGAGAATTTCATTGAATCATAATTATTTGGTTACTATGTCTAGTCTATTCTATTTGCTCCTTAACATTTTTTGGGGGACGCTGCATTAAATATTTCCCTTTCCAGTTCTTTCTTGGACACCTCACATTCAGCCTTGTGCATCATTGTTTCAGTATGGGTATTTTTGCATGAAGTATGACCGAACTATGTTAGCTTTCACTTTATCTCTGTGGTTAGGAGAGTTTCTAGATGGCCCACAAAGTTATTTATTTAAATTACAAAAAAGATATGATGAATAAATTTTCTGAATAATTTTTTAAAGCCAGTTTTAAATACTATATATTAAGTATATGTCAGGTGACCTATTAACTGTGCTGTCAAACACAAAAGGCCATTTTTTTTACTGCAGCATTCAAAGAGGTCAGGTGAATTTTTTTTTTTTGTTTATAAAATTACTGTGAAAATCTAGAAAAAAAAGAATCATCTACATCTTTTTAGAATGAAATATTCATAAGAAAATTTTGTTTTTATTTCTTGGAAATTTCAAAATTCATATACTAGGAGCATTTCATTTTGATTATTTAACATTTGAGTATTTATTTAAATTATCCTGTAGTATTTCAGCCAAACTTTGGATCATGAACATAATTCATTCTTGAAAGTTGCTTGTAATCCAAAGCATTTTTATATCAAATTGAATATCCCTATAAGAAGTTTCAAAATCTGAAATCTTTTTTTTACCTCATAATGATAAACTTTAAATGCAATTACCATTTTATATTTTTATTTATGTATAGAAATTAAATTTATTAATCATATGTATGATAACTTACTATGTTAATGATGGAAACACTGCTTATTGTTGACTATTTGTTTTATTTTATTTTTATAAAGCCTTAACAAGAAACTTCCTAGCTATTACCTCCTATTCAGGATTTCCCTAAAATGTGACATTTCATCGTCCTTACAGATTCATCACTAACACTTCTAGTCTTACTCTGGTGATGCTTTTCTACAAAATATTTATAATTTTTTTAAACATATCTCTATTCTCATTTGAATTGAGATTTTTCATATTTTTTCTCTTCCTACTCAGAAAGACATTCTCTTGCTGTTGCTAGTATCGCAAAAACTTGTGCATATATCAAGTTAAATTTATTTAACATTATTCATCACAAACCATGTTAGGGGCAATTGCCTTAAGGCATATGAAGGTTTTATATAATTTTAATGAATAAACGTAATAAATATTTCAGCTTATACAATGGCTAAATATGGTATGTCCATGTGTGTTTTGGGAATGGCAGAAGAGTTCAGAGAACAAGGAGTGGCTGTCAATGCATTATGGCCTAGAACAGGTAAATCCAGATATTTACTTATCAGTTAAATATTTTTGTCTGTGCTAACCATTAAATTGTATGCTTTTACTAGCTTTGAAGTTTAATTTTGCAAACAAAATAATTCAACACCTGAAAATACTGTTGAAACCTGAAACATTTCTAGAAGATCCATGGCAGTCATTTGTTCATAACTAATTCCCAATTATTCATAGTCACTGCTGCTAGCTCATTGATCAATCCATTAAAAAAATACAAACAGAAAAGGGTCAAAGCTACACTTGATATTTTTAAAGTGAGAAAAAATAAATATTGATAGGAAAATCTTGTTCTTCTTAATATTTCATTTTATTAATGGATATTTTTCCCTTTTGCTATAAGCTGCTTTGAAATTTCAACTTGTTTACTTCTCTTAGCTGGATCCCAAAAGAGGGGGAAAAAATTGATTTGTCGAATAGGAATTTGGGTCCAGTTAAGGTTCTTTGTCATCTGTAGTTTCTAAATAATCATAAAAACACGATCTTTTCATAGTAAATATTCTAGATTAATAATTTTTATATTATATCACTATGTCACATATCCTAGTACTTTTCTGACCTAATTGTGGGAAACGTTAAAAAATTGATTTTATTACATTTTTAACAATAATTTTATAAAAGTATCATACTTATTTGTGACAGTTATTTGGACTGAACATTTATTTTACATATTCATTCTGCGGATTTATTACAGCTATTTGGACTGCTGCTATGGAAATGCTTGGTGGCCAAGATGTGAAATCACAGTGCAGAAATGTTGACATTTTGAGTGATGCTGCGTATGTAATTCTTACTCGCAACAGTCGTGAGTTTACTGGCAACTTTTGTATTGATGATGAAGTTCTTAAGTCAGTGGGCATCACTGATATGGAGCAATATGCTTGTTCACCAGGTAGTCTTAAAGTGCTGATGTTATAATGGAATGGTTAAATAACTATTTAAATTAAATTTATGTCTTTTTGTGCTTGCCATATGTATGATAACTTTGTGACTGTTGACCTGAAGGTTCTGGGCTCAAGCCAAAGTGAGTACTGGGATCTTTATTATGGCCAGGACATTTCTAAATCCATCCATCTTTCAATGCAGTGTTCAACAACCTTTTAGCACCTCATAGACAACTACATGGAAAGCTTTGAGTCCGTGACCTCCCCATCTACTTGAACTTTATTTTCATATCCAGCTTTAAATATTATTGTCTTTGATTTCTCAGTGCAGTAATTTCCATGTCTTAGATCTTTTAGCTATTATTGAATGATCGAAAGTTTCACTTAGTGACCGTATTGCTGAACAGTGGATATTACATATCGGTTTTTTTCAATCATGCATAAAATTATTAATAATCTGAAAGACTTCTTTGGCTGGTCGAGTTTACCACAGTAATATTTTCTTTTGAAAAGCACCCATTTTACCTCACAATGTGAAAAGTCATCTTGCTGTCCTTTTAAGGTTTTTTTTGTTTAAATGTCAAAATAGGTATGTAAGCTTAGCTACCCACATTTTTCAGTTCTTAATTATTTTTCTGCTGGAACTATAATTTGACTTCTTTGCTCTGTGGAGAAAAATCTGAATAATATTTTGGGCCACTGTGCTATATTACCCAGTGCTAAGAAGTAAAACTTACTTGGAACAATTTTTTTTTTACAAAATGATTTGAAAATTTGATATATTTAAATTGGGCAATTCGGTCAAATTTCATTTTTTTATTTGAACTACATCTGATTCTAGTTCATGTATTCTGGAGACACTTTTTTTTGCTGCTAATTGCTTATGATGCATAATGCAAAATAGACTGTTGGATTACCAATAGCTTTCACCTTTAAGTCTAAAAAATGTCCTGTGAACTATTCTGAAATGACTGTTCATATCCCAATACATTTTTTTCCCATACATCTACATGTTCCAGGAAATAACTAGGGAGCGACCGATATGCCTTTTTACCGATAGTCCAATACCGATATTTTTCCCCAGCATTTTACAGATACCGATATTTTTTTTAATCAACAACAATGCCAAACACGTGTTTCATCCTTCCCTGTCATATTTCGTAACACTTCGTCCACACGTAAGTCTTGTTCCCCCCCCCCCCCAACTTCCCATCCCAAAAAAAAAATACACACAGATGTTCACTAATTGTATCATTCAAGGTCATACATTAGAATTAAAAAATGCCAATCCTGTTGTTTCAAGGTCATATCGCTGATGCAATTTTTGTGGACGTGACAATTTCTGTGTATGGGTTTTTTTTTCCTTTTTTTTTTAAAATCTTGTCTGATCTGGTTATAGAATTGGGTTATTTACGGATTTTTTTCTGCAACTCTGTTGTAAAAAAAAAAAATTTATCGGCAGCCAAAAACGGCCGGTCCGATAGTTAAACCATAGTGCCAATATCGGTTCAACTATCGGTCGCTCCCTACAAAAATCGGTCGATCCCTACAAAAATCGGTCGATCCAATATTAACCGATAGTGCCAATATCGGTCCGATACCTATCTGATTATCGGTCGCTCCCTAGAAATAACCATTAAGTGCTTCAACAATCTCAGAACTAATTTGTCTATTCAGCAATTTAGAAGTTCTTCTCTTATCGGTTCTTCACAGACAATCCTCATTAAATAATTAAGAAGTTCTTTCTAACCTTTGCTCTTGATTTATCAAGTTTAATTTAATAAAATGATAATTTTCATAACTTGATTTTCAATATATTCAACCATATCTTTAATTCAGTGGCTGACAATTCTAGTGGACAAATGAATTTCTTCAAGTTTCTGGACATCCTGCTTCTTTACAAAATTTTCATTGTCTAGTTCAGAGGCAGACAAACTTTTTGACATTTTGGCTACATTGGGCTCTTAAATTTGACAGATGTTTTGGACCAATAACAGAAATTCAACAGATGGTCAAGTGTTTATATGAACTAATATACTTAAAATTAAATGTGTGGGCCAGATCAAACAGCCAAACTGGCCATAGTTTGCCAATGTCTGGTCTAGTTATTTTGCATATTTTTTGCGCTCTTAATTAGAGTTAGTACATAAGGACTTATTTTCAACAGCCATTTTTACTTATGGTACCACTTGCTTTTGTATGTGGTATGCATCATTTGAAAATATTCTCTTGTATCCCGGTTTCTACTACTATTTGGGGAAATGAGTGATGAGCCATGTCATATTTCATGATAATAATGTCCAGATCATTCTTCTGCGCCCCCCCCCCCAATTTTCTCAATGGCTAGTAGTCTGTAGACCCCCAGGTTGTTCACATTTCATTTGCACCCTAGTTCTAACCATTGTCCAAACTGATTGACAAAAATGTATTAGTAGCATTTTAAAATATTTTCCATAGTTACAATTTATTCATTTGGTAAATTTTTAGATAATCTCTTATTTTTATTACAACGAAAAATTTCACGAAAATAATCAAGTGTAACTATTAATAACAACCTTGAAAAAATATAATTAATAAATAATTTTAATATGAATCAGTGTAATTTGTTCTAGAAACTCCTAAATACATACCTTAATACATGTACATAGGTCAGAGTTTGGGTACACTCACCACCAATAGATACAGTGGTTTTCAAATGGATTAGTTACTATGTTAAACTCTTTTTGATTTCAAGGTAGTGAACTTATGCCAGACTTTTTCTTGGATGCTCCAACTGATGTAAAACTTCCTAAAGAATCAAAACCTCCATCTGGTTTACTATCAACATTTAAACAAATGGAAGGAATGTTGTCAGAAGATTTAGTCAAAGAGATAAAATCAAGTTATCAATTTGATTTATCAGGTATATTTGTCAGTTAAAATACCAGTAGTTAAATTTTTTTATAAGAATATTCATGCATTTTTTAATGCATCATTCAAATGATCTTTTTTATGACCCTTATTTTTCTAGAGACTGGTACATAATTATTAAGATTTAAGTCACATTTATCTGAGTATAACTAGCTTGAAATTTATTAAAAAGATATTTTACCCATAGTATTTCATATATATTTAAAATGCCTATTCAACTTCAGTGGTTAGTACAATGATTATACGTTTGCTTAATGCTAATAGAAAAACTTTTAAACATTTACCTTCGATTCTTAAGGGAAAAATGTTTTGTAAAAATAACTCTCAAAATCTTATAAAATTAGCTTATGAAAAATTGGACTGTTTCAGTTTATTTATGAATGTCAAAATAAAGAGTATTTATGATTCAATTATTTTCAATTTATTGCTAATTGTGTGTGTTAAAGCTAATACCTGTATAGTCTAAATTTTACGATCAAATCAAATGAATTTTGTTTTTTTATTCTCAGCTTTAATGTTTAGCTTTTTCTTTGATAACACATTATTATTAAAAGCATATGATGACGTTTATTTATCTGTAACAATTAAAATTAAATTTTTGGCTATTAGTGGGAATGTAGTATCAATAGGCTTTAAAATGAATCAGCACATCAAACAGGTGCGGTGAATATATAAAATATCTAATAAAAGGAATTTGGTTTAATATATAATTGCATTTTTTATTTTATGAATGCTGATTTCAATTTAAATCTATATTTCTTCATTAATTCATGTTTTGTCCCTTTCAATTCTTTTTGCCTAGTGCAATTGCTTTTAGACTATTGTGTCACATAATACGTGATCATTAGTTACAAAATGTGTATTAATAAGTTTAGGATTTTAATATTAAATAATTGACTTTGCACCCTACCAGTAAAAAATACTTTTTCAATGAAAATAATATATTTACTGTTATTTTTTAAAGAGGGTTAGAGATTCCTTGGTGTTTTAATTAGGGACTCCGTCTTTTTATAATTATTGATATTAGTTACATGATATGTATTATACAATTTATAATTGTACATTATTTACACAAGTTGATAACCCAATTAACTTTTTAAAGTTTTTTCTTACTCTTGAAAATCATATTCATAATTTTTAAATATATGTTTTTTGTTTATTTATCATTGATATATTGTCCTTTAAATTTCTATAAAATAATAAATAAATCTTTTTTTAATCTAGTAAACTGATCTTAAGTCATTTCCATGTATCATTTTGTTGTAGTATCCTGCTTCTTTTCCACTTGCCATTCACAATTTATCACCAGCTTCTATGCTGTAAGATATATACATACTGTAAATAAAAACTTTGTTTATATTTTACTATCTAGGTACAGAGCAAGGTACTTGGTATCTTGATTTAAAATCAGGAAAGGGATCTGTTGGTCAGACAGCAATTGATAAACCAGATTGTATTATGAACTGTGACAGTCAACTTTTCTTGGACATGTTTGCAGGCAAAGCCAGCCCAACCACTTCATTCATGACTGGTAAACTGAAAATTAAAGGAGATATGAAGGCAGCTATGAAGCTAGAAAGACTGATGGGAAAAATGAAGAAATCTAAACTTTAAAAAAGGGGGATTAAATGTTAGCCTTATTTGTACAGAATATAATTTTGAATATTTGGATCATTTCTGATGATTTTTAATGCTATATTTATCCAAAACAAATAAATGTATACTTCTGCAGTATATAACTGTACTTTACTTGTATTTAATGAAAACTGCTATACAAGTTTGTATTCATTAAAACATGACAATGAATTTATTTTTAAATGAGACACTTTTTTAATGTACTTTTGTTATCCAGAAAAATGTTTCTGTGTTTTTCTATTGTTAAATAAATTAATCTTGATTTGTAGACTTTTCTTATGGCCTTATTTTTATGTATATGCCATAGCTTGTTTTTTTTTTTTAATTCTTATCACTATTAGCCACCTTCATTCAATGTACTTGTGATCTTTCTCAGAGATTCTGCACTTTTTAAACATACCCCTTTCACTCGTTTTAATTTTTTTTAGCACAGTGAATGACCTATATTTAAAATTATTTATGTTACATAACTAAAAAAAATTAAGTGCTTAAATGCAATACTCAGTTGATTATTTTGAAGCATGCCTCTAGTATTTTATTTCAACAGCTTCAAAAATAAAAAATTTAAGAAATAAATTCCATTTTCAATCATACTTCGCAATTTTAGAAAAATTGAACAACAAAGAGGCAAGTTAAAAATACAAAAATATCAAAGCGATGTTGTTATTATAACAAAAAAGAATGCACATGTAAATGTGATGGAACAATCACAATTACAAATTTAAGAAATTTTACATACACAGTAGATTTCAAATCAGATATCACAGAGATATAAAGTATTAAATTCTTTTCATATAGCTGACATAAATTAATAAGATTAAAAAATATGTATTAATTTTGTATTCATTTTTCATAAAACCATACATTTGTACCAAATTAAAAGTATATAAACAGAATAATGACATATTGTACTGCATGAGGCTACTCAATTAGAATCTTCAAGTCAAGCTAATGAGTTGAGACTAGAACATTAAAAAAAAGCCAGGACAAAATCAGAAGAAATGTATCCTTTTTTCATAACAACATCTACAGTGTTTAAATTCACTTCTTACTTTTTATCATTAATTTTATATTTGATTAAGATAACCTTGTCATGATACAAAAAAATAAAACACTTCAAATGGGTGCATGACCATGTATCATTTTACAATGCCATCTGATATTATTAACATCCAATAATCTTAAATTCTACGAGTCTTAATTTAAAATAACTATCAAATTTTCAATGGAATGTTTTTGTCATACAAAACTAGTGAAACATAACATAATGAAAACATGTAACATGTTAAAATCAAAATGGAAAATATATCAGGAATAAGATGGGTTGTTAAAACCAGATTAACTATCCCAGTCATGATGTTTGCCAATAGGAAAGTAAACAGGGGATTGAAATTTACAGCCTTTAATATAGATGAATATTTAGTTCCTTGTAACAAGTGTACATTGTGACTCTTACTGTCACTGTTATATTTCTGAAGATAATACTTCATCCAAGTAATAATTATATCTCCAAGAAGAAGCTCCAATATCATAAGGCAACTTATGCTCATCTATAGGGGAAGAAAATAATTAAAACATCGTTCATTTAGATTTATGGAATCCTATTAAAATCAAGGCAATGAAGTTGAATAAACGTAAAACCAAGGCAATGAAGTTGAATAAAAGTAACCTACCACACAAAATACAAATGCTGCATTAGTTAATCTTCTAGAAACAGGCTCCACAGCTGAATGAGTCACATAAATAGCAATAGTGTAAATGAAGAAATGAAAAGCAATTGTTCTGGCACATTTCAGCCATTCTGTCAAATTTTTCCTATAAAGTAAGTACATATTATGTAAGTGATGCATATTTTAAAAAAAATCAATGTTTGAGATTTTATTTAGTTTAGGTAAGGTATTTCAAACATTTCACAAAGTCACCTATATAACCCACAGACGGGCAAACTTTTTGAAACGCAGGCAACATTGGGTTCTTAATTTGATAGACAGGGCCATCAAAAATAGAATTATATGCAATGATATGAATTAAAGGTAAATGATAAGAATAATCAAGAGAGGAGCAGATCATATGCCAGATCAAACAGCATGGGGGATCAGATTGGCCCACAGGCCATAGTTTGCCCATGTCTGGGTTAACCTCTCCATAAATAAAAACCTTTGATTTACAGGCCTTAAGGTCTGACATGTAAGAGTGTTCTATAACTATGGTTAAATTATAAAGAAGATTATGCATGATAGTATAAAAGAAGAGTGTGTGAATGGACTTTGTAAAGTATAGCCAAAATTAATGAGAGCTCTATAAGAGTTTATGACTTTTTCCTTTTAAATTAATTAGACATACTTTAAAAGAGAAAGGCTTAAATATTCGTCTACATAGTTGGGATTGAAAAAAAAGCTACAGTAGCATGAAAAAAAAATTCCATAAAAAGATAATAAATAAAACCTTGATCTGCAAATGGATAAAGTAAAGAATTAAATTATGGAGATAGACATTGGCAAACAAATAGCGGACTAACCAAAAATGATGTGAAGATTAAATAAGTCTAAAGCAAGTACGTACATTTTGGTTATTACCACTATTTATTTTCAAGTATTTAAAACATGCTTTTGATATGTTCAACTTTCATACTCACCTTTCTTCAAATATTACACATCCAAGTTTAACTCCAAACATATAGATAGCAATATAACCTGGCAAAGAAAAAATTCCTTCCCTATTGGCATCTAACAATCCTTCCCTTCTTCCATTGCCATTAGAACCATTTATGATGTAAAATGAGAGACCATTAGAAAGAAGACTTTGGTGTAAAAATAAAACTGTTAATCCAATGAAAGCTGATTTATTTACTGGAATAAACATGTATATGACACTCAGAAATACCTGATAAAAAGTATTATAACAAAAAATTAGACATCTTTTATTTTATGTACTGAATTTTACTACATGAATTTAAATATATTTAAAACATATTTATCCCTATAACTGTAAACTTATTATCAATAATCAAGTAATTAATCTTAAGGCAGATGCATAGTTCACCTGTTTATATAGCTCAACATGTGGCACAACACTGAGTGGTATAAACTTTCAACTATTACACTAATTTCATGTACCCAATTTTTATCTGGTTGGTGTTAATAATCTTGTCCAAAAAAAAAGAGAAAAATCTCAGCCGGCCTCCACCAGCCAAGAAAATGGACAGCCCCTCCCCCGCTCCACCCCCCCACCCAACATGGTTCCAAATATCCTGAGTCCCTGACACATGCTTGTGTTACCCCCCCCCCAACATGGTTCCAAATATCCTGAGTCCCTGACACATGCTTGTGTTACCCCCACCCAACATGGTTCCAAATATCCTGAGTCCCTGACACATGCTTGTGTTACCCCCCCCCAACATGGTTCCAAATATCCTGAGTCCCTGACACATGCTTGTGTTACCCCCCCAACATGGTTCCAAATATCCTGAGTCCCTGACACATGCTTGTGTTACCCCCCCCCCCAACATGGTTCCAAATATCCTGAGTCCCTGACACATGCTTGTGTTACCCCCACCCAACATGGTTCCAAATATCCTGAGTCCCTGACACATGCTTGTGTTACCCCCCCCCAACATGGTTCCAAATATCCTGAGTCCCTGACACATGCTTGTGTTACCCCCCCCCAACATGGTTCCAAATATCCTGAGTCCCTGACACATGCTTGTGTTACCCCCCTCCCCCAACATGGTCTGAGTCCCTGACACATGCTTGTGTTACCCCCACCCAACATGGTTCCAAATATCCTGAGTCCCTGACACATGCTTGTGTTACCCCCTCCCCACTCCTTGTGGGAAGCCTGATCACAGGCACTCATGAGAGTATAATCCTGGCACACCATGGGTCAACATTGTACTGTACTTAGTTACAATACCTCCCTATATTGTACTTAGTTACAAGACCTCCCTATACTGTACTTAGTTACAATACCTCCCTATACTGTACTTAGTTACAAGACCTCCCTATACTGTACTTAGTTACAATACCTCCCTATACTGTACTTAGTTACAATACCTCCCTATACTGTACTTAGTTACAATACCTCCCTATACTGTACTTAGTTACAATACACTGTTGTGCACAACATTCATCAACATTTACTTTGTACTTAGTTACAATGCACTGGGTCAACATTATACTGTACTTAGTTACAATGCACTGTTGTGCACAACATTCATCAACATTTACTTTGTACTTAGTTACAATGCACTGTTGTGCACAACATTCATCAACATTTACTTTGTACTTAGTTACAATGCATTGTTGTGCACAACATTCATCAACATTTACTTTGTACTTAGTTACAATGCACTGTTGTGCACAACATTCATCAACATTTACTTTGTACTTAGTTACAATGCATTGTTGTGCACAACATTCATCAACATTTACTTTGTACTTAGTTACAATGCACTGTTGTGCACAACATTCATCAACATTTACTTTGTACTTAGTTACAATGCATTGTTGTGCACAACATTCATCAACATTTACTTTGTACTTAGTTACAATGCACTGTTGTGCACAACATTCATCAACATTTACTTTGTACTTAGTTACAATGCACTGTTGTGCACAACATTCATCAACATTTACTTTGTACTTAGTTACAATGCACTGTTGTGCACAACATTCATCAACATTTACTTTGTACTTAGTTACAATGCATTGTTGTGCACAACATTCATCAACATTTACTTTGTACTTAGTTACAATGCACTGTTGTGCACAACATTCATCAACATTTACTTTGTACTTAGTTACAATGCACTGTTGTGCACAACATTCATCAACATTTACTTTGTACTTAGTTACAATGCACTGTTGTGCACAACATTCATCAACATTTACTTTGTACTTAGTTACAATGCATTGTTGTGCACAACATTCATCAACATTTACTTTGTACTTAGTTACAATGCATTGTTGTGCACAACATTCATCAACATTTACTTTGTACTTAGTTACAATGCACTGTTGTGCACAACATTCATCAAAATTTACTTTGTACTTAGTTACAATGCACTGTTGTACACAACATTCATCAACATTTACTTTGTACTTAGTTACAATGCACTGTTGTGCACAACATTCATCAACATTTACTTGGTACTTAGTTACAATGCACTGTTGTGCACAACATTCATCAACATTTACTTTGTACTTAGTTACAATGCACTGTTGTGCACAACATTCATCAACATTTACTTTGTACTTAGTTACAATGCACTGTTGTGCACAACATTCATCAACATTTACTTTGTACTTAGTTACAATGCACTGTTGTACACAACATTCATCAACATTTACTTGGTACTTAGTTACAATGCACTGTTGTGCACAACATTCATCAACATTTACTTGGTACTTAGTTACAATGCACTGTTGTGCACAACATTCATCAACATTTACTTTGTACTTAGTTACAATGCACTGTTGTGCACAACATTCATCAACATTTACTTTGTACTTAGTTACAATGCACTGTTGTGCACAACATTCATCAACATTTACTTTGTACTTAGTTACAATGCATTGTTGTGCACAACATTCATCAACATTTACTTTGTACTTAGTTACAATGCACTGTTGTGCACAACATTCATCAACATTTACTTTGTACTTAGTTACAATGCATTGTTGTGCACAACATTCATCAACATTTACTTTGTACTTAGTTACAATGCACTGTTGTGCACAACATTCATCAACATTTACTTTGTACTTAGTTACAATGCATTGTTGTGCACAACATTCATCAACATTTACTTTGTACTTAGTTACAATGCACTGTTGTGCACAACATTCATCAACATTTACTTTGTACTTAGTTACAATGCACTGTTGTGCACAACATTCATCAACATTTACTTTGTACTTAGTTACAATGCACTGTTGTGCACAACATTCATCAACATTTACTTTGTACTTAGTTACAATGCACTGTTGTGCACAACATTCATCAACATTTACTTTGTACTTAGTTACAATGCATTGTTGTCCACAACATTCATCAACATTTACTTTGTACTTAGTTACAATGCACTGTTGTGCACAACATTCATCAACATTTACTTTGTACTTAGTTACAATGCACTGTTGTGCACAACATTCATCAACATTTACTTTGTACTTAGTTACAATGCATTGTTGTGCACAACATTCATCAACATTTACTTTGTACTTAGTTACAATGCATTGTTGTGCACAACATTCATCAACATTTACTTTGTACTTAGTTACAATGCACTGTTGTGCACAACATTCATCAAAATTTACTTTGTACTTAGTTACAATGCACTGTTGTACACAACATTCATCAACATTTACTTTGTACTTAGTTACAATGCACTGTTGTGCACAACATTCATCAACATTTACTTGGTACTTAGTTACAATGCACTGTTGTGCACAACATTCATCAACATTTACTTTGTACTTAGTTACAATGCACTGTTGTGCACAACATTCATCAACATTTACTTTGTACTTAGTTACAATGCACTGTTGTGCACAACATTCATCAACATTTACTTTGTACTTAGTTACAATGCACTGTTGTACACAACATTCATCAACATTTACTTTGTACTTAGTTACAATGCACTGTTGTGCACAACATTCATCAACATTTACTTGGTACTTAGTTACAATGCACTGTTGTGCACAACATTCATCAACATTTACTTTGTACTTAGTTACAATGCACTGTTGTGCACAACATTCATCAACATTTACTTTGTACTTAGTTACAATGCATTGTTGTCCACAACATTCATACACACTATTTGAAAAGAGAACAACTTATAGTTGTTTTAAAAAAAAATATACTGTTGCAAATAGCTCATTTTCAAATATGACATTGATTTTCCCCTCCTTTTTTTTTATAATGAAACATATCTGTTAAATCTAGTAGTGAGCAATGACTGTCCAATCAGCCTGTACAATAACATAATGCTTTCTTTTATTTGCTTTGTTATTTTGTTGCTATTTCTATGTTATTCTAAGATTTTTTATCACAAAGAATTCTTTCTTTTCAAATCAATGATATAAAAAATAATAAAAAATGCATTGTAAAACTGTTTCAGATAATACAATTATGCTCATTTTGGCTACATTAAATAAATAAAAATAATTGTTCACATTAAAGTATCATATAATAGCAACAAAACAATTGGCTATAGCATTTAAAAAAAACAATAAATATTTAAAATTCAGCAAAATCTTACTTTTAAAACCAACAAAGTAAAGAAAAAGTTCCAATGTACTCCATACTCTGTAGTATGTTCTGGATAGTCAATACCTTTAACTGTCATTAGCCTAGCTAGTCCTAGCAGAAAGAGAGGTGCACACGAAACAATAGTTCTTCTTAAGTGACTTCGGATAGATAAATGGTCCTTAACTCTGCTTCTTGCTTCAGGGCTAACTATTGCATTGGAAACAACAAATAAGCCAACACCTATGTCCATTCCACCAAATCCAAAAGTTTCTGCTTTTGCAAAGCGCCTGGGGAAAACTGGGAAATCTACAGCTAGAATAGCGACAGCTGTGCAAAGAACAACAACAGATCTAAAATATGTGACAAATTGTTTATTGCTGTCTAAATTAACAAAAGAAAAACTATCCTTCATTGTCTTGAGTGATCTCACTTGGAAAAGACAGAGGAAGGCAATAATACACATAAGAGTTAAACTAAAGAAAGCTAGATGGCTCTGTAGAATACTAACACTTAAGATATTTGGAAATATCAACAAAATAAATTCAGTAAGTAGTCTTGATCTGAAAATAAATAAAACAATGTATTAGAATTCAATCAAACTGTTTTTAGTGCACACACAGTACTTGAATGTTAATTACTGAACTGTTGTCACAGGAGAAATAAAAGTAGTAGATGAAATGGATAAGAAATCTTAAATTGCATACAATTTATACATTTAAGTTTCACCTTTTTAATTTAAAAAAAAATTTAATTCAGATTTTTTCATGTCAAAAATTGTTACACAAAGAGAATTATTTTGTTAAACTGCAATGTGAGCTTTAACTATCAGGTGGTGGATGTCATGGAGCCCCTAGCATGATCTGTGCACACTGCTGCACCTGGTAATGAAAAATTCCAGCTCTTACCTTGACAACTAAAACTTGTTCAAAGTGTTATGTGTACATAGTGTAAATGTCCTCTGTATCTCAAACTCATCTGATTTACATCTAACTGAGCCTGTCATTCCCTGCTTTGATGAGTGGTTTACTAGTTGCTTTTGCCTTTGTTAACATTATTATAACTTCTTTTTCACTGGATCTAATTTTTTAGTATCATATCCAAATATTTCAAAAGCTGCTGATTTCAGCTGAACTATTCCATTTGATGTCACTTTTACCAGTTGTTTTTTTTAACATTTGACATATATTTTTTCCATGATTTTTCTAATTTTGTGGCAATGCTCATTTTTCCCGTGAACTTCTCATATTCAAAATGCAAAATTGGAGATGTTGAAACCTGCTTAATATATCTGTTTTAATTCATCTCTGAGTTCCTTCATTTCTTAGTTGTTGTTTTGCTTTAAAGCTATGAAACAATGAATCACTAGCAAACAAATTAAGTTTCAGGTAAATTGTTCTGTTTCAATTGTAAAAAAAAATAAAAGTAACAGTCATGCTTCTACAGTAAAATCCATGTGTACTTCAACCAAATCCAACAAAATTTATTTGTTAGGTTATGTTTAATTTCTATTGGTTCATGAAAAGTTCTAGTGCTCATCTTAATCATTATAGCAGGCGTAATTAGCTGTATGGTGCCGTTTAATTTGTCAAAAGAATTGTGACCTGGCACTCAATCGTAATACAGTGGTACCTCAAGATAAGAATTTAATTCATTCCATAATGTTGCTCGTACCCCAATTTGCGCGTATCTCTAAGCAATTTTCCCAATTGAAATTCATTGAAATGGCATTAATCCATTCCAGCCCACAAAATGCCATCCCATTTATTATGTTGTATAAAAAACATAGTAAGAAATAAACTGGTTTTATGAAGTGTATTTACTTGCTAATTAGCCAACTTGATCTTAAGTAAAATGCTGGTGGATGTGTAGGCTGGAGGAGATAGATGGAGGAGTTTAGAAATTATTGCTTGCTTTATCGACTCCTTCTGTTTAATAAGCACAGTAATTATTGTTAAAGTACTACGCCCGTACTGTCTAGCCAAGTCTATCACTCGCACACCTTGCTCATGTTTTTCTATGACATCACTCTTCTTCTTGAGCACTGACCTTTCCACACAAGGAGCAGTAAACTGGGTCATCTGAAGCTGCCCGACCTGCTCGTATCTCAAATTTTTCTGGTATTTCAAAGGAAGACAATCTAAAAAATCTTTTTTGTTGAGGTACCATTGTATATAGTTTAAAATGTACTTATATATGTTAGGTCAGCTATACAAGTCACATATCCTGTGCTGGAAATGATTATATAAAACACTGTCATGGCTATAGTAGAATTCAAATATTCCTGCAAGTAGTATACTTTGAGAAGTCCAACCAACAGAAGTATACAAAAGTCATGAATTGTGTCCATGGCCTATTTTTTGTGAATTGAATAAATAGACATTAATAAATATAAAACTTTTATTTTTCTAATTGTTACTATTTCAATAATTTTTTTTTAATTCCAAAAACTCCTTAAGTAAAACTTTTGCCATCAATATTTCATTATGTATCAAGTAATGAGTGACTAAATACTTGTACCAGATTGTAACATTTTTTTAAAGCAAGAAATGCTCAGTCTCTGCTCATCAGTGCATATGGTAACACTTTATCGTTCTTTGATTTTTCAACGTTATTTACCCGAAATTGGGTTACCTTAATTTTTCATATCTATTTTATATTAGTGTAAGTTATTTATGATATGTTATATATCAAATTAATCAGAAATGAATGGGCTTTAAAGATATGGTGATTAATTTTAAATTAGATCATTATTTATTTTATTTAATGAACTTGAGATGAAATTTTTCTTTTTTGTTCAAAGCAACTTTCAGACACACTCTCACAAAGGCTATAAAGAAAAAAAATCTATACACAAATTTAGTGCAATTGAAGTTTATTTTCATTTCACCACATATTGTACACAAAATGTGCAAACATGAAACAAATTGAGTAGCAAAATACAAAATTATATAAGTTTTTGTTTATGCTTACATTTTTTTAATTTTTTTTAAGAAAAATCAGTGCCCCCCCCCCCAACTTTTTTTTAAAAGCTATAAATGTGCCAAATTATATATCAAATTCATCAGAAATAGAGAGCAATCTATAAAAATATTTTATTTACATATGCTGCACAGTTTTTTAATCATATATGGATAAAATGTCAAATTTTTTTTTTTTTTTTTTTTTTACAATTTTAGTACACTCAAACAATGAAGAACAATGAAAAGAATTGAAGTATATGAACAATAAATCTAACACAATCTATAAAAAAAATCAAACAAATCCCTAAAGATAAATTTTGGCAGTGATCTTGTAAAGACATGCTATGTGAAACCATTTTCTTTTTTGCGCAGAATAAAAACAACTTATTAATTTATTACTTTAAGATATTTTATGCTAAAACAATGTTTTAAATGCATACAGAATATTTAAAGGCATATAAATATAGACAAGAAATATTTCAAAACAAGATATTATTATCAAACCACATTAAAGATTCAAGTAGCAAATTTATAGAATAAGGTAAATTTTTTTCCGTTTCAACAGTTCCAAAAATAATATTCACATAAATCCTATACCATTATCCCACAATAGATTTACACAATCCCATTACTATATTATAAGCTAACCAATTCTGAGCATTCTTACTTTTACCTAACTCATTCCCAGTATAAGCCTCAAGATTATACATATACCCATAACTAGAACCTACTATCATCCATTCTTTTCCTCCCATGTGATTGTTAGGCCTATCCAATATTGAAAAAGATTTCTCATTGTTCCTCATCTGTACAGCCTAGTTGTTGGTGTTGTCACAAATACATGGCATCAGGTCTTTGAGTGCAAAATAGTTTGAAGAATGTACCTAAAATAAATAAAATCAATTCATTAAATAATCATACACAAAATAGTTATACACATATATAGTTTATGTTTATATATATATATATATATATATATATATATATATATATATATATATATATATATATATATATATATTTTATATATATACATATATATATATTATACATAAACTATAAATGCAAAATGTGTACAAATAAGAATTGCTACTGGATAATCTGTGCTGTCAAAGAAATCTGAATATCTGTCAATAAATGTAGAGGGGGAAAATGCAGATGACTATTAACATTTCAAAAGTTCACTCATTTCAATTTTACTAACAGAACACTATTTTTTTGTTCTTTAAATAATGTATACTAACCTGTTGTAGTTAACTTTATTTCTTTTTCTTGTGGCTGTTGTGTCTAAGATATGTAGCCCAGGCTTTCAGGATGATCTGAATGTGGGAATCTTATCTGAGGGTCCAGCCAATATCAACATCAGTAGAATCATACCTTCAGCAAGGGACTTGTATACATTGTTTATACTGAAATAATAAATAAATATAACTTATAATTATATATAAAGCTAAAATAAATTATCAGTTAATTAGAAACTGTATAGGGGTTTACAAGTAATAATTTGTAGCATAATGGTTATAAGTAGGTATTGATTTAATAAATTTACCTGTTCAATCAGCTGATTATGTAAACAAGCTGAAGTAAAAAAAAGCCATCAATTATTTTTTTTATTTTTTAGGCCAAAATGTGAAATATAACACATATTAACTATTGAAATAATCATAAAATTAGCCCACATAAAATATAATATATCTAGAATTATAAATTTTCACTTCTAAATTGTAAAAATACATTGAAATGTAAAAAAAATTCCATTAGGCAAAAAACTTACCAAGTCGGACAGGAAGCATGTTGAACATTTGGAGCAATATTTTTCTTTTCTGACCAAAAATAGTCCTCATCAGTAATCCATTCGAAACAGGAATCCTTAACAGACATTTTAATATAATTTTGATATTACTAGAACTTTTTTTCGAGCAAGGAACAAAGATTTTCGAGCAAGGAACAAAGATTTTCGAGTCGAGTTATTCAACATGTGCTTCGAGAAATTTCCAAACATGGCGGACAGAAACTCGTCTCGTTACGATGTTTTCAAAGTATTTTTTTTTATAATAAAACTTTATATTTTTTTAATTTTAACATGGTTTTTTATTATTTTAACCATTTTTATACAATAAAAAACTATAATAAATAAAAAAATTAAAAAAATATAATAAAAATAATTTAAATGAAAACTCTAACGAAAAAAAGCGTAAACGTCCGATCTCTTTGTATATGAACGTTGCGGCGTTAACACAATATGACTGGCCATTATAGCAATATTTTATTATTATCCAACAGAAATGTGTCAAATTTATTATAGTGATTTTACCAATCATGAATTGAAAGTTTTCAAGGCATGCTTTGTAAAAAGTGTTTTGATTTTAGTTGTTTTTTTTCTGACGTGTTATCTTATCATTTTAGCAGCATTGTAATTACTGTGACAAATGACTTCATAAACTTTGATTTGTTCAAGTCAAGGTATTGTTTATTGTGACCAATAGCTTGACTAGGCATGTTTTTAATATTTAGCCCAGAATCACTGAACAAATTTGCTTATTTAACAAAGTTCTCTTTATGCGGTGGTTAAAGGCCACAGTGTACTCTTTATGATCAATTACATCAGTACACCATACAAATCGATACTGATACTGCATGTAATCGTCGTTTTAGATTAGTTCTTTACCCACTGGATAGGTTTCATTCACCTTGACTTTATTCAATTTTTGCTGCTGTCACAGCAGGACACTTGTCACTATTTCACGGCACTGGTATGACGTACGCAAACAAAAATGAATTAGAATTCAGGATTTATTTCTTACCTAAACATCTTTCCAATCGAAGATAGAAAAATTAAGTCTCCTAAAAAACATGAGAAACAAGAAATGCTTGTTAGCAAGGCAACTTCTACATAGTTCGTGCCGTTGTGACCAGCAATAAACTGCTCATGTTCTTCTTTGAAAGAGGCCATCCTATCAAATATATAATTTCGAGGAATTAAAAAATAAAATCTAAAAATTGATAATTAAGAAGCCTAGCAGTTATTGTTATTCATAGTATGGTCATGTTCAAACCATGTTTTGTTATTTTCATTACATAATTAACTTCTAACTCTAGAGAAAAAAAAATGAATGTACACTTTAGGAGAGCTCTTGTTAAATCGTGATATTTATATATATAGATAAGTGATTAAAAAAAAGACTCTGCAGATCACATGACCTTTCATTTCATAAACAAAAACAAAAATGGGGATTCCTGGGGTAGTTATTGCAGCAGGATGGATTCCTTTTATTATTGTTACTCTGGTAAGAATAATATAAGCAGGGTATAGCTTAATGTAATTCAAAATAAACTGACATATGATGTCATCGATGACATATCCATCCATCAGTCTCGTTTACATTTTGATTTTTTTATTGGCTATTATTTTAATTTAGGCACTTGTTACGAGACCCTCTAGAGGGTCGAATACTAGCATATGTACGGGCGACCCGCTAATTTTTTTCCGGGGATTTTCGCGCAAATTGATATCTATCCCTATCCCTAACCCTAATCCTGAAAAAAAAAAATTTATATATGTCATGTTCCTTATACCCTAATATAATGGTCACTAGTGGGTCTTCTAACAAGTGCGTTTAATTTATATACATTATCATTATGATTGAATGCATGTCATGTATTGTTATCTATTTTTACTATATTATAATAGGATTATAATATAATGATAATATAATCATTTCAAAATACTCCAGATTAACGAAATCGTATCCAATAATTAGGTACTATGATATCCGTGCCCAAACGACCCGGAAATAGCCTTGAAAATCTCCGTATGCTACATAAGCCATGTTTGGCAACAGTTAGAACCAGTGGTACTGTGATTTTCTGAAACGCTTTAATTTACTCATTATTTTATTTTTACTTTGCCATAATTTTAAAAGAACTTATCCTTAAGTTAATCTGTGTGAATTTTTTTGTTAACTACGCCATCTTCGTTTTGAGGAATCAACATTTCAAAATAAGGTAAGATAAATTTTGCTTTTATTTTTTAATTAGGTCGCGACCCAATGTTTTTATTGATCGATCAACTGTTAATATATTCTAAATATCTTATTTAATCATTTTTATGTTGATTGACTGCTCAAAAAATTAAAAAACCGTGTTCTTGACGAGTCGCTTATTTGCCGATAAAAGTTACCTATTATCGATAACGGCAACCGCGGGCAGCGCTAATCTTAACATTAAATCCATACATAGTAATCCTTCAAAATCAATATTTTTTAACTGCCATCCTTTAACAAAGTTACGTTTTTTTTAATCTAGTATGTGTTCTGAATATAAAAACACTAATATTTTTATCCAAAGTAGTATCTGGTAGAAATATATTGTGTGTTATGTCAAACTACTATAAGTAATAAGTCTAATATATCAATAAAATTATGCTATAATTTAATTTTTTTAAATATTCATTGGAGCCTTATAACAGTAGTGATTTTTACTCAGGTTAAACATTTATTTCAGAAACTTTTTAAAACATTAACTTCTTTTATTTTATTTTCAGGAAAATGGAAAATACAAATACTCTAAAGTTGAAGAATTTAAAGGACATGGAGAATCTTCTTGAGTCTCATAAAGATAGCAAATTCACAAATGGATTTATTTTCTACATTTTCCTGCAACTAGGAAAAAATGTTAGTAAAACAGCTGAGCATGTAGTGACAATGGCAGAAAGTAATTGCCATATTACTTCTGTAAAAAGTAAAGTATCTAGAATTAATGAACAAGTAAAGCTCTATAAAAGAAATATCCATAACAATTGGAATAACATTGTGGAGTTCTTTGATTCTGAATTCAAGTTTCCTGAAAGGAAACATACATTACCATCATTACAGCCTAAGCATCCTCCCTTCATTTCTCCTGTTAAAACCAGGATTGAAAGAGACTGCCAGTCATGCAAATATAAAAGACAGACTAACAGTGAACTGTTGGCTGTGAATAGAAAATTAAACTTCGAACGAAGATTTGAAATGAGAGAAAGGATAAGAATAAAAAAACTTACCAAGTCAAGAGGGTAAATGATTTAATTAAAAGAAAAACCTCCAGAATTTCAAGGTATCAGTTGAAAACAAAACAACTGGAAGAAGTGCTCTCAAGTCTTCATAAATCTTTGAAGAAGTCACACTTGAAGTGTCAGTTCCTTCTTAAGGAAAACACTAAATTGAAAAAAGAAATTGCCACCGGTAAAATGTATGCAGCAGCGCTACAAACCAAAATTGAGAGCCATGACTACACTGTCTACAGCATGGAGAAAAAGATGGAGTCTTTGACCGAAGAAATATTAGAGTTGAAGAAGGTTTTGTCTACTAAAGAGAACAAGAAGCAATTCCATTCTAAAATTCGGCTGATCATTTACAGCTGCATTGAATGCAATGTACCAGTAAACTCTATTTCTAAGGTTATAACGGCTTGTGCATCATTATGTCCAAATGTTACAATTGAAAGTCTGCCAAATGCATCAACAATTGCTCAGATGAGCAGGGAAATGGGCGCTATTGCAGATCTTCAGCTTGTTGATACTTTGATTGTGGCTGACTGTGCAACTTTGGCTTTTGATGCTACTTCTTTGAAAGGTAGCCATATTAACCAAATTCATTTTGGCACAAAAAATAATATTTTGACTGCTAGCATTGCAGAACTACCTGGAGGTAAGGCAGAGGATTACGTTCAGCATATTTTGCAGACTTTAGATGACTTAGCTGAAACATATAGTGTTTTTTACTCTGTCAATAAAGACCCTGTTAAAAGGCAAATCTGTGGGAAAATTGTTTCAACCCTCACTGACAGAGCATCAGCTAATCATGCAGCTATTTCACAACTTAATGTTGTACTTGAAACTGAGCTGCTTGAGCTACACTGTCATCTACATCCACTGGATGGAATAGCGAGTGAAGTCAGAAAAGAATTGACCAAAACGAACGCAGTCACAAGTAAGACATATGGTTCAGACTGTAAAGCAGCAAATCTTCTTTACTCCATTTCAAAGTTGAGGTAAGTATTTTACTATTTAGCCAAACAAACGTAAATTAAGTATAAATTCTACATATTTTTATATGCTATTCAATGTATAATATATTTAAATTTTCAGATACAAAGCCAAGGGTGACCCATCAGGTTTCAAGTCCTTCTTAAAGAAAAATGGACTTCCATGTAGTACTTTTCCTAGGTATGTGGGCAATAGGCTTCATATACTGTTTCACTCATCTGGAGTGGTGTACAGACATAAGCAGTTGCTCATTCAGTACCTAGAAAAGTATTGCAACAATACAACTACTTTGAGAAGTGCAATACTGGAAGACTTGAAGAATGACATCTTGATGGCTCAACTTCAGGTGCTGGGACTTTGGGGGAAAATGGTGACTGGGCCATGGATGGCCATTGTATATGGATCTGAATGTCAAAGAAATCATCTTGATATGGTAAATCTATTTTTTTAAATAGACAAGACTTAATATACTTATTTATTAAACTGATATTCTAGTTATTTCAAAATTTAATTTATTTTTAATTTAAGGCACAACAAATTAAGACAGCTGTAAGTTTCATTGAAAGAATTGCTGCTGAGCCAGAATATTTAATCAGCACCACATTTGATGCATTTGGACGGCCTCTTATTTTAGATGACACGTTGTCTGCATTGTTAATAGTCGACAATACAAATTTTGTCCAACTCAATGAAATAATACATCTAGTGGCCACTGCCACGTCAAATGTTTTAAATAGACAAATGTCTCGCTATTTATTTGGCGATCTTGCAGATCCAACAGAGGAACTGAAGGTCAAAGCAGCCAGTGCTCCTGCCCACAACATTTGGGCTGAACGTACATTGGGGATAATAGACTCTCTAGCACGAAGAGCCCCTAATGCCAGCATTTCTTTTCTGGATGGAAAGGCAAAATTTCAAGTGAATAAAACATTAGAATGGCTAAGCACAAAGCCCACAGATGAGCAGGATGCCATTGTTAAATTTTCGATCCAAAGAGGTGCTACAATAAGGACAATCAGTAAAGAGAGAAAAGGTCAAATGGAAGCGGCCATCTGTGACAGATTAAAAGAAAAAGGGCAGAAGAGAGACATGGTACACAGATCAAGAGTAGGCAAGGAGATAAAGTTTCTGCTCGAACAAAATGTCCCTAATTTGATGGAGCAGAAAATCTTTCTAGCTTTAAGTGCCTATCAAAAAAATAAAGTAAAAGATCTCTTGGATTCAAATCCTAACAAAATTGAAGGCGCTCGCTTTCAGCACATCTGGAATGTGGATGGACAAGATACCCTTTTTCAAGGAAAGATTATCATGAAGTCAGCATCTCCAGGGAAAAAAATCAGGATAGCTTACTGGAAAATGCATGAAAATGAAGAGGATGCCGAAGATGTAAAACTAACTTTAGAAAGTATTTTAACAGATGCTGTTCTGAATGATTTAATTTTTTTTAAACTTGAATTAATTCTATGTAATGCCCTTGCATCTTTTTCTAATCATTTCCTTTTATCATTAAATAATGATTTAGTCATAGGCTGTAAAAACACCTGTATCAATGTAATTTTTTTATGAATTGCTGGGAAATGTATGATATAAAAATTTTCACTGGTGACTTATTCTCTTTTATTGCTTTGTAAATTTGGCTCTTTCACATATCTTTTCTTATCACATGTGTGAAGTGGTTTTTCATTTAAGAATGAAATACATTTTATTTAAATCCATGATTTTATTTGGCAAAAATTTCAGTTTTGTCAAGTGTTAAAACTTTTTTAATATGACATACATAATTTAAATTGACTATTTATTGTTTGTATAATTGCATGCAGTAATCTTAATTATTTCTTAAAATTTGCTTTGTCATTCAACAATGAAATATGCACAATTATTTTTGCACTGAAGCATGCATCTTGGAATTTTTTAATCTATGTTTCTTTGTAAATTTAGTATTTTTATCCTTTCGCCTTGTAGTAATGATTTTTTTGTTATTCATTTTTAAACCAATATGATTTTAGTTGATTTTCATTGCAAAATGAAATGCATGCAGCCACTTATGTTTGGTGAAAATTGTAGGCTTGTATCATTTTTATTTAGTTTTTGCTGCTTTCAAGTATTTTTCATTTCTAAAATTGTATAGCACTTGTATTTGTTTTTTTTTAAGTGCATAGACTAATATCACTTAAATATGTTTAATTGACCTTATTTTAAAAGTCAATAGGATGCTTTATCAGTGGTGAAAATTTGAGCTTGCTAGCTTAAATGGTTCAAAAGTTGTGTCAGTTTTAGTAGCCCAATCTCAAAACCCAGGCCGCAATTTTTTTTGAGTTATTCATCATATTGCCTTATAATAATGATTTTTTTTGCTAGTCATTTTTAAACCAATATGATTTTAGTTGTTTTTCATTGCAAAATGAAATGCATGCAGCCACTTATGTTTGGTGAAAATTGTAGGCTTGTACCATTTTTATTTAGTTTTTGCTGCTTTCCAGTATTTTTCATTTCTAAAATTGTATAGCACTTGTATTTGTTTTTCTTTAAGTGCATAGACTAATATCACTTAAATATGTTTAATTGACCTTATTTTATAAGTAAATAGGATCATTTATCAGTGGTGAAAATTTGAGCCTGCTAGCTTAAATGGTTCAAAAGTTATGTCAGTTTTAGTAGCCCAATCTCAAAATTCGGGCCACAATTTTCTTGACTTTTTCTATAGTAAAAAAAGGCCTGTTTTTCGGCACAAGAAATTGAATATCTCAATAACCAAAAGACATACATACTTAAACAAGGTATCATTTTAAAGCATTTTTAGAGCTCTATTGATCTATGTATGATTTGACATGTTATATACATTTTGAATTTTTTATCAAAGTACCTACAATAATTAGACCAATGTGCTTGGTACAAGCCTTGGGCTTGTTTTTTCAGAATTTTTTTTAAAGAGTAACTTAGTTACTAACTATAAAAATTGAAGAAAAATCATTGAACCATCCTTACCATGCACTTGGATGACTTGGTTACAAATGCTGAGGCCATTCTCAATACTAGCAGCATAACCATTGAGCTAAGTAGCCTTTAATTATACAGTGGTACCTCAACATACTAGTGCCCTAACATATGAGATTTTTTAGATATGTCGGGTCGGCCAGCTGCACTCGACCTGCACCTTGTGTGTGTCTCTCATTTTCCAGCGCCCCAGACAGTGTGCTTGTTTGTCTCACTGTCTAAGTATCTTTGATAAGTTGTGCTCGCATTTTGTGCTTTTTTTATTTATCACATTTCTTTTTATAACCATGGGTCCTAAGAAAGTGAGTGGAAAAATCTGCTCAGAATAAGCATGAAATCATAGAAAAACATGAGTGACTAGACTTGATGAGGCATAGTACTTTAATGATATTTATTGTGCTTATTAAACAGTAGTAGTTAAAGGGTTTAACACAAACTAAGGGCGTTACAATAATTTCTAAGGTTCTCCAACCAACACCTCCACCAGCACCTTCTTCCATATGATCAAGTCGGCTAATTAGCAAGTAAATACACTTAATACAACCAGTTTATTTCTTTACATTCTCTTTTATTATGTTTTTATACAATATTTGTCGTCTACAAATACATTTTTCTTATTAAAAAACTTGCAACAAAAACAACTGGGTCTGCATTTTGTGGGCTGGAATGGTTTAATGCCTTTTTAATTAATTTCATTTGAAAAAATTGCATTGAGATACAAGAAAGTTTAAGCAAATTGATGTACGAGCAACTTTACTGAATGAATTAAATTCGTATCTCGAGGTACCACTGTAGAGCATTAGAGGGTATTTTAAGGATTAAATATACACTTTCAGCACTTTTGGACTCATCTGCGCATGTTTATGTGTAAATAGTGGAGCTCAAAAGGAGCTGCCATTCATATTTATGTGCAAAGGAGCTGCTCTTCATATCTATATGCGAGTAGGCATTTGCATCATAAAAGCCATGACATCATTACAGAAGTTATATATAACATTTATACATTTATGTTCATATTATGGCTTGTTGTTTTTATTGAAATATTTAATTTTATCTACTATGCTTACTGAGATAAATGTTTATCATTTTATATCATTGGTGAATTTCAGCTCACTATCCTGTTTTCTGGATTTTACATTCGATACTATATGCACAAATACGACAGTGAAATTTCTGTAACATTATCAGCTATATTTGCTTTGAGTCTTACTTTACTGACATCAGCCATTGTTCCTGTGGATATTTTCTTAGTCTCATATATGAAGGATCCTAATGGCGTCTTTAAGGTCTGTTTTTTTTTTTTATTTTAATAATTGATTTATTTTCATCCTTTTTATTTTTTTTTTTTGTATCATTTGACTTAGAATGAAGCTGCATTTTAACTTAATGTCTTAATAAATTCCATGCCATGGACTTACATGGATAGGCTACACCTAGAAAAAGGATTTAAATTTGGAGTATTATCTTTGCATCTCCAGAGTTTTTAACAGTTTGTCTAAAAAGCCTGCATTTTAACCCAGATTCAAGTAGCTTTTTAAGTAAACTTTTTTTAAAAGTCAATTTTGTGCACACAACTTGATTTTTATAAAGTAATTTATTTAATTTTTCTCGATATTAACTGCAATACAATGAAGCTTTTTATATCATTCAGAGGCAAATTGACATAGCACCTATTTTTTCACTACTATCTCAGTGAGCACACATTTTGGTAAAAATAATTATAAATAATTTGAATATTGCAAAATACTTTCTCTGTGTGTAAGAAAAGTGAAATTTTTATTATTAAACACCACAAAATATTTTCAGTTTGCTAAGATTATAACAAAAATTTGTGGGTTTTTTTTTTTCAATTTGGCCACCTAGAAAAATTTTGTTTTTTCTTGTTAAAAACATATTGTGGATAAGTGCAGATTGGCATTTTTACCTAGGTAACTGGCTTGGCCTTTAGTTGGAATCCCTTTTAATTATAGAAACAATAGAGAAGGTGTAAAATGGTTAGTTGGGAATATTTCGTCCAAACAGTAACCAACTTGTGATTGCGTACTGGACTTTTTAAAGTTTGGGTTACTTTTTATCTTACTTATTAATTTTATATGTTTATGCTGATAAGTTTAAAGCCTCAAATAAATTATTTTATTTCTCTCATTTTAGGAATGGGCAAATAGTTCTTCAATACGAAATGAAACTGAAAATGCAGTTTTGATTACATACTATGGTGAATTTGTTTTTTATTCTTAACTTGTTTTAAATATTAATGAATTAACTTGTTTTAGATATTAATACAGTTACCTCACAATATTCCAAATTTCATCGGTTTCTGAGAATGTAAGGAATTCCAAAAGTTTAAGTTCCATATAAGATTTCTTCATATATTTCATATAAAATGGACTGACCCGTTCCCAATACTCTGCAAACTTGTTTATGATAAAAATTTAACTTGGGTGATTAGAATATATTGGACTAAATATGTCTTTACATTAGATGAAATTAAATAATCTCTATATATAGACACTCACCCATGCTTATATTTTAGTAATGATAATTTATATAAACATTTGTATGATATAATGATTTATTTTATACTTTTTAGCACATTTTAATAAAAGCTTATTTTTTTATGTTTTTTTTTATCAAAAAGGTGTATTGAAATAGTTTAGTTAGTTTTTAAAAAAAAAAAATCGACTCAATCATTTCCAATATTGCCATTGAAAAGAAAATGAGTTTTATCACTTTTGAATGAATTGAGATATTTTTTCTCAAACACCATGGCTTCGACTGTTATATAATGGCCCATTTATGGGGTGGAAATGCAGATCTAAATGCAAAATATGTCTTACTGAATGATTACTGATGCAAAGTTTAGTAGCAAGGTTGTGAGTTGATCCATTAACTATCATGACAGACTAATTATTTTTTGGATCAGTTGTACACAAAAACATGGTGTTCTGTTTTTCATGGATTCACTTGAAAAGTAAAGGCAAAGATTTTACAAACATAATGCCACCTGTTACACATCTCTCCCTTCACAAACACTCTTTCTTTTTCAACTTTAGCTGAGATACTTACATTTGAAAGGAAATGGAACTTAGTTTTTTTTTAAACTTTTTCTTTATAAATTTTACATTCAAATGTTTGAAAATGAATGGGCTTTACAAGTCTATGTAAGTGGAATGGATATCTCCTAGCAAGCTTATGCAATTTGTAAAAAATCTGGGTTACTTTTTGAACAAAATGATGACATTAAGAAAAAAATGTAATTCACTAATATTGGAAAAACCTTTTCTTAGGACCTAGAAGAATAAAACTTATTTTGTTAAACCAAATTCAGTACTCTATAAGTTAGCCAATTTTTAAGATATTTGATGCAGAAATGTAATTAGTATACAATTTAAAACATGCTCAACCATTCTGAACATTAGACCAAATACACCATAATAAAATGTGGCAGTGCACTGGATTTTTTCACAAAATGACAAAAAAAGCCTGCTATTGATGCTACAATTAAAGAGAACTCTTCTATAAGCTTAACCGACTTGTTTATTATGCTATTGTTTTAACACAAATAAAAAATTTTGTTTGTTGATTAAGGAAGCATTTATTTCAATTAAAATTTGTAGTCATGTGTTAATTTCAATGAAAAATTTTAATCATGTGTTGTGGTTTTTTTAATCAAATAGCAGCTCTAATATAAATATATTTCATATTTGTAAATGCTTATACTTAATGTCTTTTTGGTTTGTTGTTATAATATTAGAGTTGTAAGTTATTTACTTTCTTTTTTTTTCAGTTTTGTATGGAATAGTTGCATTTTGTCTGTTTGTCTTCCTTCCCTTTATGTATTTTTTTTATGAGGAAAAGGATGAAAATGCCACCATCAAATCTGTAAGTCACATTACACAAGTACTTTTGTTTTTTTTCTTTTGGTAGCATATACATTTTACAAGTAACAGAAATGTATTTACTTTTAATGTCATTAACCAATGTCTTATAATAAAAATATTTTAAAATTATAAGCTTTAAATTTTAAAATATTCATTATATAAATAAAAAATATTTATTCCTTATTTGTTTAGCGCTGTTGTACTGCATTAAAGTATGCCATTGTGTGTATCCTTATTGCAGCAACATTTTTACTCATTGGGTAAGTAATGTAATAATTATTTCAATTTTGTTTGTATTACATTCTCATCTTGAAGAATCAACGGCATAGAAATATTCTGTGAAAATTATGAAATTTTATAGGGCTTTTGTTCCAAGCAAGTCAAATCCCAACAGCAATAGTACAGACTGGAAAAAGATTGAAGCCCTTTTTACAGATATTGCCAGTACAGGTACGATTATGTATTTATCTTAAGATAAATTGCTTACATTTACTTATTATTTTTCTAACTAGTATATATTTAAATATTAAATGAAGTTCCATATTTATCAAAAAGAAAACTTTTTTTGTTTGCAGGTATTGAAGATGCTTTGTCTTTTGTAATCAGCATTTTTAGCCTTATTGGAATGCTTGGTTTAGTTTTTTATACTGTAAGTTAGTTGTTTGTTTGTTTTTTTGATAAATAAACTTAACTATAAAAAGATAATAATTGAGAATTTTTTAAATAAATGAAAATGGACATATTTTTTTAAAGAAATGTCCTTAAAATAACAACTTTTGGAATTTATTTTGTTAAAGTAATTGAGGGTAGTTATTTGAGTGCACCAAATTTATTACATTTTACTCTTTGTATTATATCAAACCACTAACTTCATAACTATTTAAAAATATGCTTTCTCTATGTTACAGGCTTATGGAATGTCTGCTCTTCCAATGGATCTAGTAAAGGGCAAAAGAAGTGTTAAGAAAGAGCTTTCTGAAACAGTGGCACAAAATGAAGCTAATAGACAACAAAGACAATCCATTAAGGACAAAGTAATTTGTTTTTTTCTAATAAAGCAAAGAATTTTCATCAAAATAAACATTTGTTTAGTTCCCATAGTAAAAAGAAAATAAATTAAGTTCCCTTATCTGGCCTTCGTGGCAGGTTTATTGTAGAATTAATCTGTTTCAGTAGCCACTGCATAATTAGGGATTGTGTGACTTGTACAACACCCAGCCAACTTAACTTCCCCAACTAAAGTTAAGTACCCTTTTAAAGATGGGTGGACTTGTGGGACATTCAACCAACTTTCACCAGGACCTAAGAAAATTCTACATGGTTCTCATTTAGAATCAAACCCATGACTTTCATGTTAACAGTCAAGAGCTTTACTGCTCGACCATCATCTGCCAAATTCCCATTGTACTCGATGATAAAAAGATAAAAGGAAAAACTATCCTTTTGTATTTGCTATTTATACATTTTATCTGAAATTTTTTTATCATTATTTAAAAATTATATCTTTAAGTATTCTAGACAGTCATTGCGAAGTGGAAGAGCTGACAGAATTGATGAAAATTTGTCTGAGCAGGATCATCTTATGAAAAGAAGACAGCGACATTTACAGATATTAGAGAAAAGTTGCTTTCGAAAATGCATGACATTCTTTCGACCTTTGGAGATTATCTTCGGAGTTGTTTTCTTCATCCTAGCATTGCTCCTTTTCATTTCATTGCTTTTAACAAAGTAATTATTTTATTAAATAATATTGGCTTCTAATTTTTTAACCATACTTTTCTATGTTATAGAGTAGGGAGCGACCGATATGCCTTTTTACCGATAGTCCGATACCGATATTTTGCTATTAATGAAAGGGTGTCTTGCAGATGAAGAAGATTAGAAGAACAAAAGATTTGAAAAGACAGACCGAAAGACCGAAGTCAGAAACACAAACTATTCCTGCATAATCTCAGAAATCTGCATGTTTATTGTTTAAAATTAAACTTATAACAAACAATTTGTTGTTTTTACTTTTTACTTGTGCACAAACAGAAAAGTAAGATAAAGTTGTAAATAATTAATGTCAAACTAAAAAAGTAAAAATATATTAATTGTTAATTGTAACTTCACTAACTTGTGAAAGTTATGATGAAATTAAAATAATTTTCTTCGTTAATCTTTGTAATTTTTACCAAATTTACTTGTAGCAGATTTTTTAAAAAGTTTGAAAAATTAAAAACACTTAATTCTATCAGTAAATCACTTCACTCAGGTGAACAGTTAACTGGAAGTCTGTAAGTAAACTTTAACTCTGTACACCAAAACCAGTTTAGAGTTACTAGATTTGTGAAAAAAAAGCGGCCGGTCCGATAGTTAACCCATAGTGCCAATATCTGTTCGATTATCAGTCGCCCCCTACAAAAATCGGCCGATCCGATATTAACCGATAGTGCTAATATCGGTCCTATATTGATACCGATCCGATTATCGGTTGCTCCCTATTATAGAGTAGAAGTATAAATAAAATTATGATAAGCATAAAATATTATGGGATAAATTTTTTAGATTTCTTGTTTTTTAATTCAGCATTGACAAAGCTATTCACAGCTTGGGTTACTTAAGTGGTTATGCATTGCCAGAAAGAACTTTGCCAAATCCAGTTGATATTGTGTTGGTCTACAGTCAAAAGGTATAAATATTTTCACAGTGCTCACTTCTCAATCTGAAATTTTCAAAGTACTTTTATGTTGGTTTAGTAGAATTTTTTTTAAGCTGATTTCAAATATCTATTTTCAATACTAAAATGTCAAGTTTTTTTAATATAGCTATGTCAATTTTGATATTTTGTACTTCATCCTGAATTTTTTTAGGTAGATCTTAACTTTTTTCTATATTATTGCAAAGAACTATTTTTTTCGGAGTATTTTGATACCTTATTTTCCACTATATCAATATTTTAAAAACTTGTGTGATTTAAATAAAAACCACACACAATCAATCCCAAGACATCAAATTCTCCAAAAGTAAATCACTAAAACTTGAATTATTTAACACATTAATTTTTTTTTTACTATTTTACATCATAAAATAAGACTTCTTTTTTTAAACAACTAATTTAGGTTTTATCTACTTTTAGGTTTTTTACAAGTTGGAGGGATGGGGAGAGAGAGAAATATATAGAAATGGTAGTTGACAAACACTTTTCAACTAGTATATTGATCATGTCTCTTTTTACCCATTTTGTTCAAATTATCTAATGGCTATTAGATACCTTTCTTATATTATATAATGCATGCTCTAACATCAACTAATAACTCAAAAAAAAGTTCAGGTGATAGAAAACTAAAAGCATATTTGGAATCAGTGTTAAAATTGAGTTTTAAAAAATATTTTAGACTTGTAAATATTCTCTGTGGCTTTATTGGTGGCATTATATACATGTAATACATTTCATTTAAAACTAAATTAAATTTTGCTTTCAGTAAATTATAGTAATGTGCTAATGATTATTATAGGTGTTTCCAGTGGATTATATTCTGATGGTTGGTATCATTGCATACTTTGTTTTGTGCACAATGTCTGGAATATGTAATATTGGAATTTGGTTCTTGTGGATAAAGGTAAGATGTAATTATATTTAATTATATTTGTGTGTGAGTTTATAATATAATTGATGTGGTATTTATGAGTGTGTCTGATATAATTAATGTGGTATTTACATGTATATGTGAGTGTGATACTGATATAATTTATAAGTATGTGTGATACATTTGATGTGGTATTTTAATTATTTTTCTTATGTTATATTATTTTAATTTTGAAATTATTGTACAATATTTACATCTTGAAATTTAAGATGGCGATTTAAAAAAAGAAAGGCAGCATTTATTTTCTGTAAAATTAACTTTTTTCTTCATACAAAATTAAACAGATGTACAAAATTCGGCCTCGACGTACCAGCCCTCAAGGTATGCTTATGTTCTGTATGATTCTCATGTTTATTGTTTTGGCCATCAATATAGTTCTGTATGAGCTGACACCTCAGTACTCATCCTTTGGAAGTCAACACTTTGTGAGTTAATTATCTTTAAATGCTTTATATTTGAAATTATTATTTTCAGTAGTTAAAGAATAATTAAACTGCCTTATTGTTATAGTTATATAAATATAAAATGCTTTTCTTTATAGCTTATTTTATATTTTGACAAAGCTTCATACCACTATATTTGAGAACAATTTTTCTTTCTATATAGGCTATGGTTGTTCTGTTTTCTGTTTCAGCATGTGTTTGTTTATAGCTGCATTCAAATTTTTATTAATATGAAATTGAATCATGTAAAGAGGTGATGACCATTTTTTTATGAAGGAGTATTTTGTGTAAATCTTAATTTCCTACTAAAAATAAATGTCTAAAGGATGTCACAGTGTGTTTCATATATTTGATATTTTTATACTTCTTAGTCTTTTGACAGTGGGCTAGGTAAATACCTACTTCGATTGTCATATGACAGGTGTAATAAATCTTATCACCAGTACCATTTTTTTTATGAATATTACGAAAAAATATGAACCTCATTTTGTTAAAATTAAAAAAGCTAGATAGTAAATAAGTTTTGCGTTGAATCCTAACCTACTTATATAGTTAATTTAAGTGTGATTTAACACTAGTTGCTTTTTTTTTTACTGGCTATTAATTTGCCCAGAATATTTAGTACATAGAGAAGAAGGGAAAATAGAAGACATTTAAGTGGTTGTGGTATTTCCATGATTAATAAGATTACTTATTGCTGTATTTAGTGTGTCAAATGTAAAATAGTCATCATCTCAGGATGTAGGAAATATTTTCATTTAATTTGTTATTGATATTTTCACATGATCTTGTTTTACTATGTAATCTCTGTTTTATCCTTTGCTAGTTTATCACCGGTTTCCATAATTATAATTGTACTGTCTTAGTAAATGACTATTTAAGTATTAACTATTTTACTCAGGTGAACAGCGCAGTAAATGGAACAGCTTCACTGGACATAAAACAATGCACAACTGAAGTCAGTGAAGGTAATAAAGCCAATAATCATCATGTTGCCCTCATTGAGTAACGGCCCCAGGCAAATATGTCCCTTGTTCTATTGTGCTGACTGAACTGTTGTACTCTGTGTGTTCATTTTACATTTTTCTCTCAACCCCTCTCTGACTAGGTTTCTTCAATATTTATCCTTCCATCTGTCTTTGTTTCTATTACATTTATTTTTTTTTTAAATCTTTTGAGAAAGTTTCGGATACCTTTCACAACATGCTGACACCATGGCTGCAATATTCTTCTCACTGAATGAAATTAATTAACTGTAAAATATATGTATGTTTGTTTTTATGTACAACATATACATCAAAATATAAATGGTGACCGCATGCAGCTCTTCATTGAATTTTATGCTCCTCCCAATTAGCCTGTTTCCCTAACATTTCATTAGTTTTTTATATTCAACAGTATGGTACTAATTAAAAAGTTTATGCAGTTAAAATTTTATCACAATGCCTATATACATAAATTTGACCAAAATGATTTTACTTCGGAGTTTAAAAAAAAAATTCAGTAAACATCACATTTGCCGAATTCTCCTATTAATAGAATTAAGCTTGTTGTATTTCAGCAGCAATGGGTTTTATTTTAGGTCTTTTGATATAATATATATATGTTTAGGAAATATTTGATTATTTTTTTACATGTTTAGAAACATCTGGAATTTATAGTGAATGATTTAGATTTAACTTAGATTGATCAACTAAACCGTGAAAGAAAACACTGGAGCTGTCATGTTAACTCAAATTATAGCGGCTGCATGACCTAGTAATTTTTTTGTTTCATTTTCTGACCCAGAAAATCAAAATTAATAAATATATACAGAAGCCAACTAGCTTTAAGTTTTGCTATTTTTATTTAATTATTTTAGAGTTACACTATCAAAATTCTAAAATGAACCGTACTATAGTTATTATATGAAGATTATGGGATAAAATAAAAGAATATAAATTATTCAAAGGAATAAGTGCCAATGTTTTGATAAATTATAATGACAAATTTGTTTGAATACAAATAAATGTAATATTTTGTGTTGATTTAATTTGCGTTAAAATTTTTAATTATGTGCTAATTTGGATCAGTTATTTTAATCGAACAGCAGCTCTAGTTTTTTTCCACTAGATCTTAATAAGTTGACTATGGTGCAGCTCTTTAAAATATTTTTTCAGTGTAAAATACAGAACGCGTCTCTTGTCAATGTCATGAGTGGCCACCCCTGATATATATTCTCTACTTAACTTATATAGTAGTTAGATCCAGTGCTGGGATGTCAATACATTTGCCAGGTGCCCGAGAAAGCAATTTGAGGGGGAAAAAATTTCTAGATATTAAATTTTAACAAAATTCTCAGAGCAACATTAGACATTGGTTAGCCAATTTATAGTACAATATGGTTTATCCGATTTTTTACCAATCAGTACTTTTTAATTAATGCATTACTAGGGCTCCTCATATTATCATTACCTAAAATAATGCTAAGCTGTGTGTTATTAATAAGTTCTTTTGTATTGGGATAGATTAAGGTTGCAGCCGTTTTATTAACAATATACAAAAATTGTTTCTATGTTAAACTATAACAGCTTAACTATTCTTAAACTTTTGGGAGCTGTATGCAAAGATGTTTGGTGTTCTAAGCAAAAGTAACTGTCAGGGTTCATATAGCATCAGATTTATTTGGAATTAGCATTGAAAATGGATAGACAAACTAGGCAACTGCTAGGGACTCCCACAACCATTGGGCCCTCTATCAGTAAAAGTCCTATAAAATCCTATCCTATCTATTGCTATGGACCATCTAATCAAATATATTATTATGGCGACTCCAAGGCAGTTGTCTTGTTTACTAGAATAGTATTTTCATTTTTACATGCTAAGTGCATTGCTATGTGACTAAAAATAATTTGTTAGAGGTGAAAGACATTTAGTTCTATTGTATTTTAAAAAAATATTTCTCTAAATTTGAACTTATAAAAACAATATATAACAACCAACTATTGCTGTCTTTTTACCGCCACAACTGTGATGTTCAGGAAGGGGGGGGGGTGGAAATCCTTTTTTTCTACTTGAATGTATTATAAAGGGAGATTGAAAAAAGAAGTGTTATTTTTTTTATAATTACACTTGCACATTGCGATAGAATTATTGTTTGAATGGTAAGTTTTGAATGAGACAGAATGTCAGCACTAATTTACCAGAGGAAAAAGATATTGACTGTGCAACTTGAGAAGTAAATAATTTTTATTGATAGAAAACTGGGATGTTGATGTGGCACCCAAGAGACTTTAGTTATGCCGTTACCTTAAGGTCTTACATGACTAAACGGTTATGGAGATCAGAGGAGCTTCTGCTGTTAAAGATTATTAGGTTCCAAGATTTGCAAATGTTGACCTTGACAGTATTTTTGTTTAGCGTTCCCAAATTTCCCTGTGTCCAAAGCCCCAATTTTTTCCTTTGCCTAAGTCTCCCAAAAGTTAATTAGGCAAGGGCAGACTAATGTTACTTTACCCATGGTGCAAGGGCAAACTAATGTTACTCTACCCATGGTGCAAGGGCAAACTAATGTTACTTTACCCATGGTGCAAGGGCAAACTAATGTTACTCTACCCATGGTGCTAGGGCAATCTAATGTTACTTTACCCATGGTGCAAGGGCAGACTAATGTTACTCTACCCATGGTGCAAGGGCAAACTAATGTTACTTTACTCATGGTGCAAGGGCAAACTAATGTTACTTTACCCTTGGTGCAAAGGCAGACTAATGTTACTTTACCCATGGTGCAAGGGCAGACTAATGTTACTTTGCCTATGGTGCACAATGTACCTTTGCCTAGGGCCCCCACATGTACCTTTAACTAGAGCTCCAAATCACCTTTGCAAGGGCCTATAAATGGCCACCAAAACTGACATAACAACTTTGTTGAGGGGGCCCCTCTGTTAGGAACATTTTTACCTGAACTAAAACTTCTTGTTTGACTAAACATTTGGGGGAAATCCTAAGGGCCCATGTTGTCAAAAGATTATTAGGGGCATCAGGGTCCCAAGATTTGTCAGTGGCTACCTTGAAAACATTTTTGTCTGGTGAATCCTTATGTATCTTAGCATTGTCTTCCTAAAGTTGATTAGTCTAACTAACACAAATAGCATTGTCTTCCTAAAGTTGGTTAGTCTAACTAACACAAATAGCATTGTCTTCCTAAAGTTAGTCAGTCTAACACAAATATTCCTTTACCTGGGGCCCAAAAAGTTTCTCTGTCAAGAGAGCCATTAGTAACATTCTTACATTTTGTATGCTTATTTAGAGTCCTAGGCATAGGTACATATGAGAGTCTTAGGCAAAAACACTGTCATAGGTACCACTTGATAATTCTCAGCCAATAATATTTGAAACTCCTGGACGGGCTAGACTATTACCTGCCAGAATGTGAAACTCGCCTATAACATTATCTTTTAAACTAGGTAACACCTTTGAGTAGCAAAGTGGTTCAGAAGATTAGAAACACTTTCAACTCCTAATTTTTATTTTTACAGCAAAATAAAAGTTATGATAGGCGTCCTTTTAGACGGGGAATGGTTAGGGAGCCTTATATCTATTTAAATGGGTATGCTTCTGAACTGTGTTCAGATATTTGATAGAAGCAATGGAAAAATGCAGCAAATTTGTAAAAAAAATTATCGGTTATTTATTTATTACCTTAAAGATTTATGTTTATAAAAACTGTAGTTTATTATCTATTTTACTTAATAGCACATATTGGTATACTTCATATTTTTTGTCTACATTGTTAACAACTGTGTAGCAAGTGTCAATAATAGTGTGTCTTATTATTTTAATTACTTATTGCTACATCTTAGGGCCAGCTTGATCTTGTTAGGCATATAGGCACCACCAAATAAGGGTTTTAATAATCATTTTCAAAGTTTTATTGTCTTTTTATTTTAGATTATTGTGTTGTAACAAGAATGACATTGCTTTTAGTTCGCTTCTTCTACAAGATGTGGTTTTTTGGTGCAGCTTACTATTGGCTGACTTGGGTCTTTCTTGGGGTAAATGGATAACTTATTCTTTCATTCTTAATCCATTAGCTAATGATTAAGCTATTTTTGTAACAATCAATAAACATATTTTGAACAGTACATTATATTACAGCACAATGTATTTATCTTCATTGTATCTCATGAGTAAAATAGATTTGATTTCTTTTTAATATACCGATATTACATCCGTAATGATTTTTTTTTATTTATTTACAGACTTTCCTAATTGGTTTTCTGGTTGTTTTAATCAAGAAGAAACGTTCAGCAATTAGTGGTGTAGTTGATGAGGATGACTTTGAAGAAAGTGATGATGAACTTCTTCAGGGATAGAACATTCACAATGTTATATTCTTCACCAATTAACAAGTCTGATACATAGTAAAAAAAAAGTTATTGCCTCGCACTGAATCACAAAAAATCTTTTCAGCTGAAAAATGCAATTCAGTTTTGTATTCATAGCATATGTACGTCTCCTTTTTAGTCTGAACTAAATTTTTTGCATCTCATGAATTTTTTCGCTTAAAAATATGAAAAGTGAATTATTTATTTACTAGCTGGACCCTGCAAAGCCTTTGCATAGAGATAGACTTTTGTTCAGCTTTGATATGTTTTCAAAATAATTTTTTTTTTAATTGTGAATGAAATAAAAAATCTAATTAGTAGTTGTTACTTTTCATTAAAACCAAAAGGTTAAATTATAATTATCGAACCTGGATAGCCAGCATAAAAAAAGCAAAAATAAAAATAGCACCTAAGCCATTCAGCCGCCATGTCTTACAATTTATTGATATTATATTTTATTAAAGATCGCTTAATTATTTTGCACTCCCACTTTGACTTGTTTGAAAGTCTTAAAAATATAATCTTTGTTTGTAAATCAAAAATAATCAAAGCACTATTTATTTTTAAAAAATGAAATATTATAATAGCTGAGAACTTTATTGTATAGAAATTAGCAGAATTTCTTTTTTGAATTTTAAAAAGAACTTTATTTACGAAATTAGTTATGACGAAAGCGCTCGCTATTCATTCTCATCGTCTCATTATTAAAATTGTTTACGTTTGACGATTTAAAAATGCTATCTGTTGTAATAAAAGCAACAATAATTTGAATGATATTATGTTATTATTACTTTTTAATATTGGGACTTTTAAGTTTCATAATAAAAACCACAGAAACTATTTAAAACTAGATTTTTTTTAAAAAGAAATATCGAATTGAGACCAGGATGGAGCTATGTTTAATATTTTAAACAAGAAAATTATTGTATTAATTCTTTACTTTCGATTTAACGCAGAAGTGAGACCGCTATTATTTATATAGATTCTTGTCTATCAAATTTATTTTGTCTTTCTTTGGTTAATCATCTATAAAGGCAGTTATCAAAAGGTATTTGATAAAAATCATTTCATTTTTTTTAATGCTCACTGAAAACATTTTGATAGTCAGTTCATGTGAAAAAAAAATTTTCAATTGATATTTAGTTATTTTGAACTATCTGAAATACATAACTATTTATTTGTCATTATTATCATTCATTTATGCTGTGGTACTTTTGATATAAACTTTTTTTTTCTAATCTTTGAAAACATTAAAAAAAATATATTTCTGCAATAATTTTTGAAGTTAATTATTGTTCAACATTTATTTCTAAAAAAATTATACATATTGTTAATTTTTCATAGCTATTGCTCATTTTAAGGGGAATGACTCATCATGCTGTGTAAAGTACTGTGTAGGGGTCCCATGTTTAAACCTCAGGATTATTTTAGGTCCTGGAAAAAGTTTATAAGTCCACCTAGATTTTAATGGGTAAATATGTTGGGGTATGCTGCTGGGCTTTTACTAGACACACAATCCGTTAAATTGCCATAGCTATTAAGAACAATGAGTTCAACACTTCATTAAACCCAATGAGCTCTAAGGGGCTTATGGAAACTTACTTAACTCCTCATTTCTTTGTAAATCATTCATTCGATTTCTTTATTTTTGTATAATTACTGATGTCGTGTAAGTAAAAGTTCATTAGGGCTACACTCAGTTTTTTTATATCCAACATCTAATTTTATTATTTGTTTATGCAATAAAAAAAAAGAATAATTTGACTTGGTTCACATACTTCATTTATAAAACAAAATTGATGACACTGTATGTATATATTTTATTAATAGAATTTATGAAATAAACTTTTGACTTTTTATGAATTCAAAATAATTTTTTATACTTTTTTTTTACTTGGCACTTGTATATTTTGTAAGTTGTTTAAGAATTTAATTTATTGAGATAATCAAATTTGAATGTGCTTTTTTTTTTTCAAATAATATGAATGGGCTTGATTTATTACATGTTAGAAACCTGTCCTTGGTTCTGTTAACTATTATATAAAACTATTGCTTTCACATTGGACCTAAAAAAAACTTTCAATCCAAAGTATAAATAAGAAAAACACCTTCAACAATTACTTTTTAAGACTATTCAACAATGTTGAAATCATTATCTTCATCATTGTTTTTGTGGTATGGGTTATAGATATTTGCCAGATGGCAGAATGATTGGTATTTTATCAAGTAATGATTGGGCGAATACATGCATTAACACGAGTACCTAAATTTCTCTGGTTTGACTTCAATTGAGCAACAGTAATATGACATTTATCAGGGAGGTGGTATTTAGTGACAATGGACTTAGTAGCAAAAGTTAATTAAAACTTTTATTTGTATGTTTACTTGTTTTATCCCCATTTTCACAACCCTATTTCAGGAACAAATGAACCTGTGTGGACAATACCATGATTCATACCTATTCCAAGAACATCCCTAATACTTTTTTTAGATGATGCAATTCTCAACTCCTACAACTAACCATTTCGGAATTGGCTAGAAAATGGATGGTTAGTCATTTTAAGATCAATAAGCATTAATCAACTAAACCAAAAATGGAGAATTAAGTTTAAAACAGAAACATTTTTGGACTATTCTTATTAAAAAACCAAAAGTTATTGATACTTTTGACTCTAAGATCGACTCAGATACTATCAAAAACATAATTCATCATTGCACTAATAAAGTAAACTTGATAAGTGTTAAGAGCTATTTTTATCACATTCAAGAAAAGAAACATTCTTTTGTGATTTTTTACTATGAATAATGCAATTAAAGGTAAGTATATTTTACTTTACCTGTCAGTGAGTGACAACAGAATTTAAGCTTATCACAGGAAAAAAATAATGAGATACCCAATTTATTTTTCAAAAATTTAATATTTAAAAACCAGTTTCCATAATACATTTCTTTCAATTCCTTTAAATCTTATCATGCAGATATTTTAATTTTGTACTAAATACAAAACTTAACATTTTAATCTGATTATTTTAGTTTCAAGTAAATAAAACCAAATGATCTTTATTTTAGAAGAATTAAGTATGTCAAACAAACAAAAAATTACAGTGAAAATAAATAAGTTTTTTTTTGTTTACCATTACAATTTACTATGTACAAAACTGAACCATTCCTGTAATTAGAACAACCCACAAGTTAATAGTCTTGACATAAATATTTTTTTTAACTGTTTGACATTAACTAATACAATCACAACTTTAACAATCAATGATAATATACTGCATTCAGGATGAAAGTAAAAAATAAAGGGAAGGCAATACGTGATACAGTATTAAATAACAGGTTGAATCATAAAACAGTACAGTGTGACTGCCAAGCTTATAAGAAAAATGTTATTGTTTTTTTCATAAACCTTTCTTTTTAATTCATTGTATTCTATTTAATATGACCTAAAAATATGTTATGAAACATATTAAAATTAACTTTTATCAAAGGTTTAACTATTCAGGTGATAATTTCAATTAGTCCTAAGCTGATAATCTCCATTCTGTGTTATATATCTAACCCAAGGGAGAGCCTGATAGCCACTCTTTTCAATTATCTTGAGATAGCGTACCTGAAAAATAAATCAATCATGAGATTTAATGTTGTATTAAATACAAAAAAAAACAATTTTAGTTTCAAGCAGCCAAATGTTTATTTATTTGGTGTAGAAAATTAAAGGATTTAAAGATATAAATATGTATTTCTCTAATAGAAATTATAGAATCAAGAGGAAATGTTCATTTTCAAAAGAACTTAATATAGAAAGAAAAAAGTCAAGTATTTGGGAAATAAACATACAATCAATATTTCTTTCATTATCATTGTAACTTCTTGAATATTCTTTGCTACTGACAGGTGCTTTTTTAGACTTATTGTATATCTTCTATAGACAAATGTTGATGAGATTTAAAAAATCAGTAGTTGAGAAATACATTTCTTTAAAGGATTGTCTATTTTATATATTTAGGTCAATATTTAACTTGCTCTGTCTGGCTATTCTAAGCTGTTTTATCTAAGGCTGTGTTTTTTTTTAATTCTGAGATCAATTATCACTAATTACTTAAGCCTAGTCCATTTGACATTGTAAACACTAATGTAATGTAATCTTTTTATAATGAGGGAACAGAAATTTGGGTGTCATGAACAGCACTGAGAATTTTTTTACATAAAAATATAAAAAATATATAAATGTATAAAACAAGTATTCTTTTTTTCATTTTCCTATCGGTAAAACATGTACTTTTATTAGCTATATATTAATATTACAACAGTAAGATACTTTTATTAGCGTTATATTAATATTACAGCAAGTAAGATACTTTTAACACTAAGAATAAAAAAGGGAACAAAAAATATTAAAATGAAGCTTTCATTAAGTTTACTAAAAAAAATAATTCCTTAGATCATAAAAATAGAAATCATATAGACCAAATAAAAGTGTTAGCATCAGTTTGTATCTCTTGTAGTTATAAAATGACAAAATTATTTAATGCAATTATCATTACTAAGTCCATCCCTCCACCCAGTGGCGTAGCGAGCTTTAACTCGCGCCCGGGGCATAATACCTTTTTTAGTGCTACCCCTTCAAAAACCATATATTACATGAAAAATATACTTTTTGGCGCCCCTTTATGAGTAGCGCCGGGGCATGATGACACCCCCCCCCTTTCCACCCCCATACACGAGTTCTCAACAGAGTACATTTACAAAAGTAGCGAAAGAGAGATAATGGAAACATTTAACCCATATAATATAATTTTTAATAATAAAATTTTCCATTATTCTAAAAATAAATAAATAAATAAATGTCATGTAGTCCCAGCAACCTGTAAGGAAATCACTGGTAATAGTGGAAGTTACATGTGGTCTATTTATAGATTAACACATGTGGGTGTGACTTCAGCAGTCATACCAAAAAATATCAATGACGCGACATCAGACACCAATATAGAACAAAGTGGGTAAAAAAAATTACTCAGATCATCAACTTTATTAGCCCTATACTTTAAAATCAGTATTTTTAAATGGCTGCCTTAATTAATAGGCCATAATGACAATCTAACGACTCGTGAGATACTCATTTTTGACCCAGCTCACCACAGATTATATATTTTATCTAATCTGTGCAGCTCACGAGACAAAATTAACCCACAGCAATGACTACTTGGTCAATTACGTAATTAGAATTATTCAATATATGATAAAATGTGTGAATTACGAATAATTGAAAAGACGAGTTACTAGAATGTATGCATAGTGTGATTGAAATAAAATACATTATTGTTTGATAAACCGCAAGATAAATAAAATAATCTATAATGGCGCTGACACTTTTTTTTAGCTAACATAATTTCCAGGAATATCTGTTTAATTTACGGAATTATTTTATTTTTTTAAGTATATTGGAATAAAAACTTTTTTTTTTAAACATTTTAATTTTTTTAGGAGTTTAAGATTTTACTTCAATTTTCTATTCCTATGATGTGCTATAGACTCATAAGTAAATTTAACTCACCATTATAATCCTACGCATAAAATTAAAATGTGATCAGAAATAATTATCTACATGGGTGGCAACACTGACCTGAATTCCAGATACTGTGAAATATGGAATTTCAAACTTGACACTGACAGGTGGCTTTCCTTCTAACTCTTCATTCTGTACACTGGGCAGACCAAAGTGAGCTCTCATCAGATACTCTTTACCACCCTGTTTTTCAGTGCACAGTGACACATTAAGTTAGATTAATCTAACCGTTATATATCTTAACAGAGAACGAAGCACTATGAAAAACGCATACACTAGTGTATTAAACAATAAATTGATTACATTATTTAAAGTTACAAACTTACAGGGAATGATTTGATTGTCCAGATAACACAGTTGATCTCAGGAACATATTTACAACTGCCAACAGTAGTTTTAAATTTAGGAGAGTCTGCGTCATTGGGAACAGGAATGATGATCTCAACATTATTGGCTGTTGACCGTCTTTTGAACTGACTTTTGGCCTAACAGAAATAAAATTCAGAATCACTAATAATAGATACTAGCTGTACCCTGCAAAACCTATGCATAGAGTTATAACCCCTTAGGCTTTATCAGTAGGCTAGGTTATTTTTGGTTTCAGTCATATCCGAATTTTTCATGATTGTATTTTAAACTGCAATACTGATGTATAAATTCTTTACTTTCAATTTAATGCAGAACCCAGACTGCTATTATTTTATTAGATAGTAATAAATATATGCATAAATTTAAAATGGTTGAGATTTTAAGTATTGTTCTTTCAATGTGTATTAGTCCAGCACTTTGGCATTACTATCATCAAAAGTGCATATACAAAATAAAAGAAAAATCAAAATTTTAATTACTATCATCAAAAGTGCATATACAAAATAAATGAAAAATAAACATTTTAATTGGTTTGTACCATTAGATATTAAGACTACCTATAGCACTTATCACATATATTTATCAGCCATTAATGCCAAAGTTATATAATAATAATAATAAAAATTAGTTAAGTGCCACACTCTAGTACATAAATTTTATTATATAAAATAACTAGAAATGCAGAAAACAAAATGAATTTCACCAACCTTAATCATATATTCAACTCTACTATGAACATGGCGTTCAATCACAGATTCAACCCAAATAAGAGGCTTAACCTGAAAAAATAGACTTCTTTTTACCAAGCACCTAATGCCATTTTTTTTTAATTTACATATTGTAGCTGCCATGATAAATTAATAGATTTAGTTAAAAATAGAAAGACCAATCGAATCATACTGTTGAATATTACAAAATTTAAAAAAAATACCTACATGGGTATTTAATCTATAGGACATCAACTCAAATTCACCATCAGGAGGAATGAATGAAATAGTACGATCATTTTCAAATCTTGACAACCGAACACACTGATGAAATTTCACATCTTCTAATTCAACTGACTTGCTTTTTCCTCCTAAAAAAAAATTATTTTTTAAATCTTCACTAGTCAAGTATGGAATGAAACACATTTAAGAATTAAACACACTTAAAAACCCTAATAACTTTCAGTTTATACAAGGAAAACATATAAGAAATTTTATATATTAACCAATACGTTAAATTCAAAATACAAAACATCTTTTGAAAATAACAGATTACATTTGTCAGCAATTGCCAGATTAGTTTTTTCTTTAAAAAGAATAAAGTCAATGTTGTTTGTTTAAAAGAAAATGTAAAACTATTCATCATTTTCAGTCAGTCACTTAGAAAAATCTAATGGTTTTTAAATCATATGGCTGAATTAATTGTTCATTTCTCTTTATATTATAGAATGAAACTTACTGCCTGTGCTTTCAAACAAAACTTTGTCGTTCAAACCTAATCTTAGTTCAGGCATGCCAGACAAGAAGACACGCATCTTTACTGATCCAACTATTTCACTACGTAGAACATTCCCATTTGCACTAACCTGTGGAAAAAATGTGTTCTATCAACAAATATCTCAAATTATTTTCTTAAATTAAAAAAAAATAGGACTGATATCTTTATCAAGGATTATGCCAACTTGAATTTCAACAATAATGTTATTGTTATACCCCTAATATATTTTTTTTTAGATAGCCTTTGTTTCATATACATAGTTTTTATAAACAAATAACAAATATTAAAGGATTATACATTCTAAAAATAAATGAATTTCACAAGAGGAAACCTTTTTTTTAGAAATAAAATTCTGCTAAAAAGATGTCATTATAAAATGTAGCAGTTCATTTTAAATTGTTAGTTTGATAGTCTAAATTTTTAATTTAAAATACTCCAGATTTTGATTAATCTGATATCACTGAACACATTTAGAAAGATATTAAACCAAAAATTTACCAGAAGATTGACAGATTCAATCACATCAAGAAAAACTTCATTTTTGCGATATTTTACCCCTTCTGTTCTCCAGGATACGACGTTAGTGACAGCTGACAGAGGCCTTGGAGCAATTTCAGCTTCAGCCTTCTTGAAGTGATATACCTAGAAAAATAGTAATAGGTCATAATTGTATCAAATCTAAATAAATAAAACATTTTCTGAATGCTGCTCAATAACATCAAACTAGACAACAAAAGTAAGACAACAAAAACGCAAGACAACTAAAGTAAGACATCTTTCGTACACAAATCTCTACTAAAACATGTTATATATGTTCTTGAATGGGTTAAAAAAAAACTTTTAAAACTAAATATTTTCCTCTTAATTCAAACTTTTTTTATTTTGATTAAAAATATAAATCAGCAAACAGAAATATTATTATTTAAGTCAAACTCATTTTAATTCAAATCAATGTTCTGCACAATGGACAAGAATCTTTCAATCTCTCATCAACATGTGCAGGTTGTTTTGGTTTGTGCAGTTAAAAAAGGATTAAAATAAATCAGCTGTTAATTCACCTGAGTGTTTTTGTTTTTATCTTACAAGTGAAGTAAACATTGTATTAATTCTAACACAAAATACTCAGCTATGTACATCTTACTCGGATATTCCTAATGGTTTTATAAAAGACAAAAGAAAGAAGAGATTTCCTCAATTTCATATCTTTTATTGCATGTTTTGTTATCACAATCAAGGGTTAAAGAGAATATGTGCCAATGGAAAGATGCGATTTTCTGAACATGTTAGAGTGAAACCTTGTTGCAGGAAACCATTTTGAAGGACATAAAAGGTGTACTAATGTAAATAAATTAACCCAGACATGAGGATCTTAATAGTTGTTAAAATGGACCCAAGAGTTACTAAACATGAAAAACCAATGATTGAAAAAATAATGAATGCACTATTTTTTTAATAAACAAAATATTTCAGTCTTACTCTTGCAAAATTTTGCTGTCTGTTGTCTGTGGATATCCAAAGTCCATAACTTCATCAAGCAGTTCATAAATAATAACAAAGTTATCTCGAATACTTTCTTCTTCAAGTTCCTTGAAATACTCAACAAATATCTGAAATTTAAATTTACTTGATAAAATTAAATACTTATGATAATTTTCCTGATTAAAGAAAAAAAAAGATTTTGAAAATTTTTACTGGGTCTCAAATAAAAAAACTTCAGGCCACATAGGGTTCTTAAATTTGACAAAAGGGCCAGAAGGATGGAGTGTTTATCTGAAGTAATATAAATTAAATTTAGACACAGAGCATTGCCTGGATCAAACAGCCGGACAGGTTGGAATTAGCTTGTGTCTGGTCTATGTGTAACACAAACATTTTACGAATGATACTAAAAAGTTAGAAATAATTGTAAATAAAAATACTGTGCTGTTAATATTTTCCAATAAATATATTATAGCTAAAGTACCTGAACAAGTTTATGGAGAAAAGTAAAGACTAGCGTCACATTTGCATTCTTTTTCGAGGTGGCAACTAGGTAGAGATTGTTATACTTGATGTACATGAAAGCCACATCTCCATGCTGAATAATAGGAGTCAAGTTACTATCTTCCTCCTTCTCCATAATTAAAGTCATAAACTTGTCAATCACAGCCATATCAATATCGCCCCGATAATTTCGGCTTATCATTACCTAGTGTGAAATTGATAAAGATGTACAGTAATAATTAAATTATGAATCTATAAATAAAATCAAGTAGCTGTGCAATAAACATAATGTTTAATTCCGCATATTCACTCCTTAAAGTTGTAATTGTGATTAATGATAGAAAAAAATCTACATTACTTTTCCTTTGACGTCCAGGATGTAAACTGCTGAAGCTGACATGATGAGCTAGATGATATATCTTCAGCTTCACTGCAATTTAATATAACATACATGAATAATAAAAATATGTTGTGTATAATATTCCAAATAGTCATACCCTGCTAAACAGTTATTTTCTGGATTTTAATAATTTACAGAAAATTACCTTTTGAAACCTTAGGAACTTATGAAAACATACTAAAACTATGCCAATTGTTGAAATCCCTTTTATTATAATTAACAATTTGAGTATGTATGGCTGAAACAATGCATGCTGATCATATTCAGCTACATTATGTCAATATTCACTAATATAAGAAATACTATTTAATACATGTGTAATTGTATCTTTATAAATAAACATATGATTTTCCTGCACAATTCTCTATTCTTTATATATTATTAAACCCCCCTATAATGCTGTTTTTTTTAGTGTTTTGATTCCATTAAGCAAGGTATAAATGTAAGCAAACAAAAACACACACCTAATGACAAATACATCCACATTAAAAAAAATCTAAATTTTTAGCAAAATGTATAAATATTCACCTTATTGAAGAAATTTGAAAGTCAAAGCACAAGTTTCTAAAAAAGTAATTTTATTCCTGAAAAACAAAATTCATTTATATAAATTTTGAATATAAGATTGCACATTGGTTATCGTTAGGTCAAAATTATTTAAATTCTGGAAGTTTGAAATCAAAAGGCAAAATAAGAGGTATTTTGGGTTTTTTAATGTGACTGAAGGAGGGGACAGTAGCTGATGGCACACCAGACTTAGGAGTTTGGTTTGCCTTTGATGTATTGCTTCCACATAGGCAGTTCATTGAATCATGGCTTCATATATACTTAAAACTTTTCAACCACAACATCAAAAATTGTACCCCACTCTTCTCCAGATACACTAGGCTCACTAAGGTTGTCATTAAACTCACTACTACAATCATCACTATCAGACCCAAATTGTTCTATTGGTAATTCTAAATCACTTCCACCATCATTTGAAAGCAATGAAAAACTTGCAGAAATCTCAGCATCGAAACAACTCAAAATCTGTGACATGTGGCAACTGTAGTTGTCATACGTTTAGCGAACCTTTAGTTTTATTAAATTGTATATAAAATAAAAAGATGTTTTAAAGCATATCACATTTTATTTTTCAAAAACATTCTAATGATGTCAGATATGAAAAAATATCAATATAAATAGGTTGCCCACCTTTGAAGAATATTTTAAAAGTTGGGATTAATTCAGTATAAGGTTCATGTGTTCATATTATAAAGGCTTTTTCACATATGAAATGTTGAATGCCTCTTAACTTAACATGGAGATTAATTAAAAAACATTTATGACCCTGAATTTAGAAAAAAAAATGTAAATATTATTAAGTTAAGTTGAACCATTACAAGTAACAACTATTTTCTAAAGACAGCAGCAGTGCATGAAATTCATTATTAATAATTAATGATAATTATCATTTTACTCAAACACATAATTTATTGTATTATTTTCCTAGTGCTTTTCTTTATGTGAGCTTTGATAAAAAAAAATAATAATAATTATGTAGTTGACTAAATGCATAAATTTGAATAAGCACAAAGAGAGTCCACCACAAAAATGTGAATAACTGTAAATGTTCACAATGTTTTTCATAACCTGACAAGATGTTTATTTACATTGAGCTCATTACTTTTCAACAATATCATTACTTTGAATCTGTCAATCTATGAGCATCCACAGAGTTATTGAATCATGTTATTTGGAAT